>OY998130.1:24763041-24981988 GCA_963921915.1 Hyposoter dolosus | reverse complement strand
AGGCCCCCACTACTGCTTGATGGGTAACGATTTGTTAAACGGTCACCACCGTACGTTGAGCGTATGCGCACAGAGTACTTGTCCGGCCCATAACTTTTTATGCAAATTCCTCATTACAGAAAAAATCAGGGATCACTCCCACAACCTAGAGCGTTTTTTTCCATTTTATGTACTATTGTATTCAAAGAGTCTGGGAAAATGGAGCTAAACAAAAATTTGTTTCGGAGAAGTGACCCCCAAGAAACTTCGTCAGCAGAAAGTTCACCCTTCGGCAACGTTTTTGCGGTATATCAGAGCGTAGTGAATATATGATTTTTGCTGCAATGCTGCAATCGTTTGAAATTCCTGCGACAGAGTAAAATTATGTATTTAGAGACGCGGCAGCGTATTGACGCCAAGTTTTAAAAAGAAAAGTTTGAATCGACAAGGCAAGTTGCGGCACGTGTATATGCGCCACGTGTCTTTATACTCGAGATTGGGTCTTTTTTCGTTACGTTTAAACTTAAAGTGGTCGTCATTAAAAAACGTTAAACATAACTCGAGATATATATTGATCTTTCAACCAGAAAGTGAACTTTCTCAGATATGAATATTATTGCCTACAACTTTTATTGAGGCCAAAAATGTTATGTCCACAACGGAGTGAAGCCGTTTCACCACTTGTATCGTGAAATAAACGTCCCGAAGAAGAATAGCGGCATTATATTTTTTAACAAATTTTAACGGTATGATCTTTTAGCAGTGAATATGACTTGTCATCTTCCCTCATCTATAATTGTTACAATTTATACTGTGTCCATTGTCTCTTGTGGCTGTGCAAAAGTAGTCGATCCACACTAAATTCAGAAGATGCCATGATGTAATTCATAAACAGGACTACAGACAAACAACAGTTATTTTATACTGTGTCCATTGTCTCTTGTGGCTGTGCAAAAGTAGTCGATCCACACTAAATTCAGAAGATGCCATGATGTAATTCATGAACAGGACTACAGACAAACAACAGTTATAATTTGATTTTTTCTGTAATGAGGAATTTGCATAAAAAGTTATGGGCCGGACAAGTACTCTGTGCGCATACGCTCAACGTACGGTGGTGACCGTTTAACAAATCGTTACCCATCAAGCAGTAGTGGGGGCCTCAAGTTAAAACCTATGGTACAATGTATAAACACCAAAAAGATTTTAAATGTTCCCGTGTACGGGTGAGGCGTCTGCCGTTAAGCGTATGGATCAGTATCGAGAAACGTGATCGAATTATTGAAAACGATTGAAACACTTGTACCAGTATTGATGTGGTAAATTTGAACCGTCAAGCAGTATTGGGGGCCTCAAGTTAAAACCTGTTGTACAATGTATAAGCACCAAAAAGATTTTAAATGTTCCCGTGTGCAGCCGTTAAGCGTATGGATCGCTATGGGCAAAAATTCGAGAAACGTGATTGGATTATTGAAAATTATTGAAAACCATAGAAACACTTGTAATACCAGTATTGATATGGTAAATTTCAATCCTGTACGTAAATGAATCCCATTATTGATATTGCAAATTTTAATCCTGTACGTAAATGAAATATTGACTATTTTCGTTTTCTAAGTTAGTAATCGTTTTTCTAAGTTAGTATATGAAACACTTGTCCCAGTATTGATATTGTAAATTTTAATCCTGTACGTAAATGAAACGTTGACTATTTTCGTTTTGTAAGTTAGTATGAAACACTTGTCCCATTATTGATATTGCAAATTTTAATCCTGTACGTAAATGAAACATTGACTATTTTCGTTTTCTAAGTTAGTAAAATTAAACAACAAATGATTTTGTATTATTAATGGTTATTAATGAAACGAAATGATTAGTTGATTCTCAGACCTCAACGAAAAACTTGTCCTCTTATTGATATCAAAAATTTTAGTGCTGAACGCAAATGATAAATTTTTACATAATTATTTTATGACCATTTTTCGTGTTTATATAGGGTTTTTTGAATTTTCAGGAAGATTTTTTGGGGTTGTTCTTTATTGTGTTCTTTGAAGGGTCTTCAATTTTTTCAGGTTGGAGTGGTCAAGGTTTTTTAGGCGAGACATTTTTATATCTTTTTCCTGGGAGGGCATCAAATTGTTTTGGCAGAGGGTTGTATCTTTGAAGGGTCTTCGTTTTTTCAGTTGGGAGTGGTCAAGGTTATTTAGGCGAGACATTTTTTATCGTTTTTCTGGGAGGGCATTAAATTTTTTTGGCAGAGGTTGTATTTGAAGGATTTTCAATTTTTTTAGTCGGGAGTGGTCAAGGTTTTTTAGGCGAGACATTTTTTATCGTTTTTCTGGGAGGGCATTAAGTTTTTCTGGCAGAGGGAGGGGTTCTAACTTTTCTGCAGATTTTTCTGGGAACTGCTAAGGAAACGGAGGTCACCAACAAATGGACTTGTCCAAGCTTTTTTCCCCGGGAGGGGATTTTTGGCTAGTAATATATAATATATAATATAAGTATACCTATAATATATTAATTATATTATTTATTAATAATTTATTGTAATATATTAATTAATATATTATTACAGTTACAACTTTCCCAAAAGTCAGAATGCCTCGAATCGAAAATCACACAAATTCTCGTTTTTGATAATTGTTTCATTTTTCTTTTTCTCGATCTGCTAATTATTCTTCAATTTATATAATCAAATGCTCTGGATGGGACGGAATTTCTCAACAACTTTGAAAAATCGCTGTGCCCCAACTATTATTTTTTAATACAAATATTTTATTTCGAAGCACAATACTTCTTGGAATTTTTCCAAAAGTCACGATACCTCAAATGGAAAGATACCAATATTCCCAATTCTAAACATCGTTTCTTTTTTCATTCCCCAGATGTACTAATTGTTTTTAAATCAAATCAATATAATGCATCCGATCAAACGGAACTTCCGAACGACTTGGATCTGTCTTGTTAAAGCTGTAACGATCGATCGGGTTGAGCAAGCTCGAAGCACACGATTGAACATGGAAGATAAAAATGAAATTTTCGACTGATTCCATGTACGGAGAGCATTGCCATATCGAGAAGAACGGAACGTCTGATCCTTTGTCTGTTCTACGACGAAGCTGAACACGATCTCATTGGAACGATTTACAGCTGGCTGGCGGAGAACGAAGTAGCTCTGCTGATGGCACCGAGACGAGGAATGGCATTCCAAAAATTTGTGGAAGCTGCTGTGAAGCGCGGTTTCATAGCGCGTGTCACCGAGCGATACGATTCGAAAAAATGGTCCCGACATCCCGACAGTACTCTTCCTATCTTGATTATGTCATATTGTTAGAGTTGGCGAAACAAACGAAAATATCACCCGGTTAACATTAAGAAATCTCCAATAGAACATATCGCACGATGTTCTCTCGCTCTCATCGACCAACATTCTTGCCATTTATACGCAAGTTTGTGACTGCCACGATTCAAAGAAAAACTTCTTTTTATTTTCACGAGCTTCCTTCTTTCGCTCTCTCTCATTTGTTCTGATCTTTCTCGTGACTTATCGCTAAGTTATCGAGATTCATGGTTATGAGAACTTCAACGGAAAACCCAATATATTTCACTTCAATTGTATGAGCCGATGAAAACTTGTTTTATGACGTTGAAACGACATTGTCGGAATGTAACAAAATTCTTTTGCTGTGGCGAAGCTTATTTTTCAAATGCGCAATAAAATTTCGATGACAAAACGATCGACTTCTGCGACCGAAAAGTATAACTACTCGAAAAACTTTGATGATTTTTTAAATAAAATAAATCATGGATTAAAAGAAATATTTTTCGTTAGATAACAACGTTGCGAACTTGAGCTTCATCGTATCTTCCGTATATTAGAAGAAATGTCAAAAGACGAGAGTTCCTATTGAAACATTTACGAACTCCATTGCGACGCGCTAAACAAGATTGCCTAAAGCGAAAACGAAAACTTTGAACGCCGTTCGATGCCGAAAAACAAAAGCAGTTGCATCAAAATCGGAGGATGCATGAACGAATCAGGAAATTTTCGTTTTCCCACTCACTATTACCCTCGGAAAGTTCTCGCGCTGTTAAGGACCTCATTCGATATAAACATCGATCATGATTCGACGAATGCAATATTTATATAAACATTAAAATACAAAGTTATTTACCGACAGCGATGGGTACTTGGTTGGGTGATCGCTTGGCCATGTACCGGCGGGCGTATCAATCGCTGAGCGGGACCAGTTTTCGCTGAGTTTCTAATGGTGTTAACCAACTGAAACTCAGTGAAGAATAATGACACTGAAGTTCGCAACGTCGAAAAATACTTTTTCTTTTCATTGTTTATTCAATTTCAAAAACGATTACAATTTTCGTATCGGTTCTGTATTTGAATGATAAAAAACGATCGTTTTATTGTCATGATTAAATATTGAATAAGAATCTTGAGCTCGGCTCAAGAAAAAACAGAATTTCGTTGCATTCCAACGATATAAACTTGAACATCGTAAAATATAACCGCCTGTATCGGCCAAGGTTTTCCACAGTTTCCCTTGGTCCTCGTGCGAATGCGATACAGTAATGCGTTAGGAAAGAGTGGCTGTGGGCAACACTCTGAGGCGGGGGGACTCAGTAACTCAGGAACTCAGGAACAGTGATGGAAAATGTTCTAAAATCGGCCTCCTACCACAATGTGTATACGTATATATTGATCAATGAGAAACGGTCCGAAGAAGTGAGATGTATGTCGTGTGTCGGTGATTGTTATATATTGTCAGGACGAGACCTTTAGGGAGGTGGAGTCTGTGTGCTTGTTTTGTAGTGTGGAAGTATGAGAGTGTAATTAAAACAAATGAAATTGTAAAGAAAGGTTAGCGATCGTATACACTGCTACTGAAATTTGAGGAATAATGTAGCGAATTCAAACATGAGCGTGCGATTAACGTATAGCGACAGTCGATTAGCGACTACTATTCCCCTCTTGAAATTGGAGTGTATGCATTGGGACCGTTTCTCGAAAAAACTTACGTTGTCTATGCGCCACGCCGGAATATGATCTCGGAATAAAAGTGATTCAACGTAACAAATAACTCGTCTCCACATTATTTTCTTCCCGACTACATTTCAACCAAAGAGAAAGAAATAATTAATCAATCCACACCCAATAAATAAATGTCTATGCTAACATGAAATGAACGAATGAAACGCAAATGATGGATGATACTGAAACTTGCATTGTTGAAATATGCAATATCAAAAAGTAAATTTTTTATTTATTATTTTGACAATGCACTCGTTTCAATTTATGTAGTAAATTCAATTTTCGAAGAACACAGAAGACTTGCATTATCGTGAAAAATACTGTGAGGAAATTTTATGTTCTGCTATGAAAAATAATCTGTTTTCGCTGCATTCCAACGATGCGAACTTCGACATCGTAAAGATGAAGATCAAAGAATTGAAAATTTTGACCTGTGTTCCAATTTCCCACATTCCTGATTTATATTCAATCGTACAATTCTTTTCATACAACGGCGAGCGGACCCATAGGTTCGGGCACGATCGTAAAAGCCATGGAGGGAGAAGAACCCACGGCAGGAGAGGGTGACGGAAAAGTGATGACAAGATCACGGATTGAAATAAATTGAAAAATCTCTACTGGTAATTCAAGATTGCACCAATCCACGATAACTTAAAGCCATCCGTTATAAGTAAGGGTCCGTTAACGTTGGAGAAAAAAATAGGACTTTGAAAAAGACTTTTCGAATGATTATTCTGAAATTCGTTCGTAGAAAGAATAATGAATTCGTGAATACATAAAAATATAAAACTTTATTCTTCTTTACTTATGTGAAACATTTTATATGCTGGGTTTCTACGTTGCTGGAATGAATAATAATTATAGAATTTTCATTATAAATTAATTCTAAAAATTATAAAGCCTGAAAACCTCGTCGATGCCAATGATATTCGACTGAAAATGACATTGAAAAATCAAATACAAAATCATACATGGGTATGAGTGCACTCACCGGAAGTTGACCAGGTGACAAGAGATGCTGACGCACATCGAGGAATAGACGGACGTTCCTGGAGCGACAAAGACAGGGATGGACAATCGTACGCTCTCATGGTTTTTCCAAGAGACTCACTCATATCACTGGAGCAACTCACTCCGATATTTAGAAAATTGAGACTAAAGTCTTTTTTATTTGCGAAGAAGTTGGGAAAGAACAAAGTCTAATATATATTCGATATACACGCATGTGTCCTTTCCTGTTTTTAAAGAACTATAAAAGAAAATGAATACTAGTGAGCGTGGTTATGCAGAACGATGTAACTGTTTGATTTTGATGCCATGAATCGATCATTTTTCCCAAATTATTGCCGAAAATATTTCAAACAGCGGCAGCGCATGAAGGATTTAGATCTGGCGCGTATCCATACTTACTATTATTTAAGGAAAACTCCAATTCAATGAACCGTTAGTTATAAAATATCGGGTGGACAAATTGTACCAAAAATGATATCCCCGAATATAACTCTAGTACTGAAGTAATTCTCGTCATCATACCAAACTGCCCGCATGACAGAAAAGGCAAAACTCAACAGACAGCGACTTGATGAATTTTTGGAGTCCTTAACGCCGTTGTGAGGCGTCGAGCCACAACAATTTGCTCCGAGTCGCTCCCGTTGGATTGCCTTGCGAATAGCTATCTAGGAATGTAAATAATAACAGAACAAATCTATCGAAAGCTTTTAAGTAAAATATGAGAATTTCTTGCAGACGAAGTTAATGAAAAAAAATACTCTCGAATTCTTTCTGGCGTCGCCGGCATGCTAGCGCGACGTCACGTTCGCACACATTATTCTAAATCGAACCTCTCACAGATTACACACGAGCGGAAGAACCACGCTCCGATTAATCGCAATTCAAAACGAGATACGAATATTCTACACTGTGGATTGAACAATACACGACGCGGAAATGGAGTAAAATGAAACGCGACGCCTGTGAAAGTGAGCGGCAGCCATATTTGCACGCCGAAACATATGGAGCCGCGTTCCGGCGGTCGGCGATAGGTTCGCTAGCCTCGTTCAGGTAGTATACCGTCGGTAACATCGACCTCTGAACGGTTCGGAAAATAATATTGTCTGGGGACCCGCTACTTTTTCAAAAACGTCATAACTTGTCTCATTAAGGTGATCTAGCAGTCGCGTGAGTGCGAGAGAGATAACCAAAAAGTAGATACACGTTTTTCTCAGAGACCCTTCATATTTTAAGAAAAAAGAAGTTACATCTTCTGCTCTGGTGAAATGGAAACAACGTGTAAGTAATATTTTTCTTGAAATATTCAGTCTCTCCAAATAAAACGTGGAGGGGGATTTTTACCGACCGAGTAAGTGATAGATCGCCTTAAGCCCCATATTGAATTGTACGAAGAGCCAAATAAACGATGAAAGCACCGTCATTGTTTGTAAAGGTGGTTCCTCCATAACGAGATCGACAGACTATTCAAGGGAAAATCGTTCGGAAGGTAAATGAACATCTGCAAGAGGATTTAGGTAGTTCTAACACAAATGAGAAGTAATGCAAATTAAATGAATTTTTGTGAAAAACTAAAAAAAGTATTGAAGAATACTTATGCGAAATTTGAGACTGTTTGAACATACGGTTTTCGAGATGTCGTTTATAACAAATTGCAAATTTTCCATTCGAGCAATTACTGACACACTAAGAAATGAGCAATTTTAGGATATTCAGGCACCAAAGTGTACGAATAAGTAATGCAAAATTCTTTAAATTTGACACAAAAGTAGGTGAGTGTATAAAGAACGACATAAATTTTTCTGCAAATTTTTAACCACACAGTAAAAAAAGTAAAGACTGCTCAAAAATATCGATTTAAGCATGACAATGTCGCTTCATCACAACTGACGCGATATCTGTCGTAAACTGATCGTAAAATGAAAGAAAAGCCTTTTTCTCTACCGGAAGTTGAGAATATTTTTGGACATCTCAACGCCCTTAAAAAAAAAGCTTCATGATTTCGAATGTTACCAACGCGGATTTTCTGTAGTAATCCTAGCTACCCGATCGATTAATTCTTGATAAGAAAAAGTTGCTTTTATCGAAACCGGAAGGTGAGGAATTTTTTGGAATATTCAACCGCCTTAAAAAAAAACCTCCATGAGTTCGATCGTCACGAAACTTTTTAACTAGTTTACTAGGCATCCAACCAAACTACTTGTGGAATGAAAAAATTGCCCTTTTCCACACCGGAAGTGAGGAAGTGAGGAAATTTTTGGATTATTCAACCCTCTTAAAAAAAAAGCTCCATGAGTTCGATCGTCCGCAACACTGTATTTCTGTATTCCTACTCATTGTTGTGCCCGCAAATCGTCACGTGGGGACGAGTTTGCCAAGGACGAGAATAGTTCGGGATGTTGCCAAGGTTGAGTCAATCTCCAACTCAATACTTTCAGTTTTAACTCTAAGTTTATTAAAAGGTGTTTGTTACAATCGGGTTATGACCCTTAAGACCAATATGTGCGATGATGATCAGACACGTTCAGTGTCGGATCGCAGACTGCTCGAGTAGCAGGGAGTCCTTGGTTTTATTGGATTAGGGGTTTTACAATAATTGAGGGAGGTGGTAATTATTGGTCAATCGATCGTACCGATGTCTTGGGATTATTTCCCAATGAGTTCATTGAACGGGACGATCGATTGCGAAGTCTGTGATCGTCAGCATTTGATTTGACCTCGCTCGCTTTGGCGCTTTTCATGCGAGGTGTGCTTGGCGGGTCGATGGCCTGTTTGCTGACGATGCTTCGTTGCGAGTGAAATCGTCGTTTAAAGAATTTGGTTGCGACATTCGGCGCAACAATCCTCCCCCCTTGGGGAGACGAAACTTGGTTTCGACTTTCCTAGCAATCCAAATTCTGTTATTGGTCTTTGGGCTTACAATTTTTTTGTTTACATTTTCGTTGAAAAATTGTTATAGGTTTACATGTATTTATAGGGTATCCGTATTAATTGGTCTCGGTGACGGTGAGTATATAACTTTTAAGTCTGAAGCTTGTATTTCTCTTTTTGCTTGCGTTGATGAAATTGCCGTCGGTCGCTCAATGTCGGAAATTGTCCGAGCGCACCGACCTCTGCTAAATTTCCGAATTGCAATTATTATTGCGGAAATAACGAGTACTGTTATTGTTATACCGTGAAGGGAATAATTTCCCAGGATGTGAAGGTATTGACCTGACCAAAGGTCTGGTTCTTCATTTAATTTGTTTTGCAGATTTTCGATTCTTTCGCCTAGCTTATTTACTTCGAGAGGATTTGTAACAGTTTTATTCGGAGTATTGAGATTCAAATTTAAATGTTTAACGAGTGGTGCTCCGATCTCGAAGGTTAGGTTGTGTGGTGGTATAAAGTTTACAGTTTCTTGTTGGGTATTTTCTATTATAGTTGTTAGTTTAAAATCGGCGGCAGTGACGGAACATTTCCCGTCCAAAACCAGTATTCCAGTATCGATAATCGTTGTGTACGCAGTTTTTTCATTCTTGCATTTTATCGTGAGAGATTCTGGGTTTGGGGCTACGTAAAGCCATCTTCCTGGTTGTTCTAATGTTATTATCATAATGTCTTCTAGTTTTACTATTCTTGGCGTACAATTACTTTTCTCTGGTTTGCTGCCGAGGTAGACAGATATTTCGCAGGGGGTTGATTTTCCTATAACTTGCGTTGCCTGTTTTGGTTGGCAATAGTACTGTTTTCTTAGTCTTTTACAATCTTTTAGATTCTCTTCTGATAGTGAGAGATAGTTTCTGTTTTCCGTGTCTACCGTAATGATTTTTCCCTTCGTTTCTAGGAATTAAAATGTGTTCGAATTTGCTCTTACCGG
Source organism: Hyposoter dolosus (assembly GCA_963921915.1). Taxonomy (NCBI): domain Eukaryota; kingdom Metazoa; phylum Arthropoda; class Insecta; order Hymenoptera; family Ichneumonidae; genus Hyposoter; species Hyposoter dolosus. Next base: position 24,972,095 of record OY998130.1, on the reverse strand, counting down.
TAGTGGATAGACTTTGTTTATTGTAAATGCGGTATTTTCTATTAATGGAATTTTTACTACGATCACTACTCGTGATCTGCTGCTATAGGAGCCTAATTCGGATGTTTTTAGTATATCCTGAATTTTTTCCGGTGTTATTTCGACTGGGAAGCTTAATCCTTGAGGGATGTTTACGCGTGCTTTTGTTAAATAGTCTATTAGTTGTCTAGGTGAAATAATAGTTGGGTCTACTAATCCTTTCGGGATTCCTATTAGAAAATTTGAAATTCTTCGTACATCGTTTAGTAACGGTGTTAATACGAAACCGATTGCGTCTATGTTTTCGTCTAGGTTTTCTCTTTGTGCTACTAGGTCTGTCTGTTGATTGAACGCTTTTTCTATGTTTTTTATTGCTTTATTTAAAGCGTCCATGTTCGCAATGGTTTGTGCCTTAGCGTATTGGAAAAGATTTGTAGTTGATTTTAAAATTTGCAAGTTTTCTTTTAGTATTTTTTCGTCTGTTGCCTGTCTGTTACTTATTTGTTGTATTTTTTCTTCTATTTTTTGGGCGTCGTCGGCGTCCAAATTTCCTGTAATTGATTTTATTATTGATCCTAAACCGTTTATTAGGCCTCTTTTTACTCTCGGTTTTTCTTTTCCTACGAGGTCGTGGATGGTTTGTAGCTCGGTTTTCAATGATTCTATCATTGGTTCCATGGTGGTGGATAGTGTCGAGCATAGGGTGTCTTGTTGCGTGTTGTTGCATATTTGTTTTAGAGCTGCCATGGTTTTTTCCAGCGTAGATTCTCGGAGTTGGATTGGTCCTAGATCCAGTTGGATTGCCAATTTCCAAACTTCTTTGATGGTGTGCAATGTTCCTATTTCTTCATAGTAAATTCCAGGCGTGGTTCGTAATTTTTCCACGTGGAATTGTTCTTTCCCGGATGTCGGGGCCAGCACGGTCATGCACCTGTAAATGGCGCGTGCATTAGTGGGGTTTTTTGCTGATGTGGCATCGCTGGGGTGCGTTGCCTTGGACGGTTGCTTTTGAGTCGTAAGTCCGTCTGTCTTTTTCTGTAGTGCTTGGACTCGAGAGTTGTCTTTTTCTTTGTATTCCTTTCTTTGTCACTGCTGATTTTTCTATAAAATCTGACGTTTTCATTCGTCAGTTTTATTATATCAGTTTTCGTCGTTGCTGTCACGTCGTTCGTGTTCTTAATAAGGTGAGTTTTTTCGATTTGAAATTTTTATTATTTCATTTCGTTTCGCCTTCTTTTCTTCTATTCTTTTCTATTGAAATTTCTTATTTATTTTTATTTTATTTTATTTCATTTTTGTTTTCTTCTCCTTTATTGAAATTTCTTATTTATTATTGTTTTGTTTCATTTTATTTCATTTTTTCTTTTTTTTTTTTTTTTTTTTTTTGTTCCAGCAAAATGTCTGGATTCGGGAAGCGCAATCATTCAGTCGCTTTTGGGCCGATGGCCCATTGTTGGACGGATGGGAAATTCCATTGGATGGTAAGTTTTGTTTACTTATTCTATTTTTTATTTTCTTCGTATTTTTCCTATTCATATATTTTTCGTTTTGTTGCCTTTTTTATTCATACTAATTTGTTTTGTTTCCCCCTTTTTTTTTGTTTGTTTAGAAGGTGCGCAGGACGGCCTATTGCGGGCCGATCAGCCAGCTATGGATGGCGCCCTTCATTGCGGCGGCGAAGGTCGCAAGGGCGCGGCGGCTGGACTGCGCCATGGCATGGGCGCGTCTGTGGCGGGAGGACCCGTGGTCGAAGGAGGTCGACCTGTGGAATCCCGATGAGATTCCCGGAGACATTTTGGGGTTGCGTCGCTTATTTGCGATGCCCGCCTACCCTGGCCCCGTGGGAGCCCCTTGCGACGACGAGCTGTGGGAGCTCTTTGGCCCTGACAGATTTCTCCGAGGTCTCCGTCGCCATCGTTAATTGATTTTAATTGTTATTATTGTATCAAAAATTTTTTTTTTTTTTTTTCAAATTTTCAAATGTAACAATATATGTACGAAAATTCAAATTGCGTTTTATATTTTTATTTCACTTTTCCCTTACTCCTGTTACCCTTTGTTTATTTATTTAGTTGATTTATTGGCGTTATTTATCTATTTATTAAAAATTTCTTCCCTTTTTTTTTCTTAATTAAATTTTAGTTTAATTTTTGAATTGGTTTTTCCGTATTTTGAGTTTTTGTGTTTCAATTTTATATTTATGGAAATATATTGCGGAAGTTTAATGCGATTCGTTTTGAAAAAAATTTTTTGTCGTTCCTTTCTCTTTTTTCCACCCTGTATACTTTATTTCGTTAGTTTATTAAAATTCTGTTTTTTTTTTTTTTTTTTTTTTTTCGATATTCTTTTCGTTTTATTATCCCGGAATGTCGAGGCTTCCATGGTGGGCGTCGCTGTTTTTTTTTTTTTTTTTTTCTCGGCGGCCGTAATCGTTGGTGGTATCGGCGGCCATTTTTGTTAGTGGGTGACGTATGGCTTGATGCGGTCCACATGCACTCGCATCGTACGTCGGCCGCGGCCGATAGTGTAGTTTACTGCCGAATCTTTGCTTTGCACCGTGTAGGGCCCCGTCCACTTGGGGGTCAGTTTCGCCGATCTACCTCGACGTACGGTGGGATCGTGCAGCAAAACTTCGTCGCCAACACGGTATTCTGGTTTACCGGCGGCTTTATCCTTGTATTCTTTCGCTTTTTCCTTTCCCTTCATCAATTGTTCCCTTGCTACCTGCCAAGTCGCGCGTAATCGTTCCCTCAGTTCGGCGACGTAATCGTCGTACGTGTACGTTGTACGAGGGGGTTGTTTGAGGGCTGTCGGTAAGTCCGCTCGTTTTCCGAAAACGAGTTCATGCGGGGAGTATTTGGTTGCGGTGTGAGGGGTGGTGTTGTACGTGAACATCGCGTACGGCAACCATTCATCCCAATCCGCCTGATCTTCCTGGATGAAGTTTTTCAGGTATTCCGCTAAAGTGCGATGAGATCGTTCAAGGGCTCCGTTCGATTGCGGGTGGTATGCTGTTGTTTGGATCTTTTTTATTTGGAGGAGTTTGCACATCTCCTTGAACAGATCGCTGAGGAAGTTTGTTCCTTGGTCGGACAGGATTGTTTTTGGGGTACCGAATTTGCAAATTATTTCGGTTATTAGGCCCTTTGCTACCTCCTTTGCCTCTTGTGTTTTTAAAGGTACGGCTGCGCTGTATTTGGTAAGCGCGTCTTGGAATGTGAGGACGTATTTGTTTCCTCTCTCCGTTTCGGGTAAAGGCCCTACTATATCTACTGCACATTTTTCGAACGCTTTTTCTGGGGTGTCGGTAATTACCATCGGTGCGTTTTTCGTTCGCGTTAATTTGTTTCGCTGACATTTATCGCACGCTGATACGTATTCTCGTATCTCCTTTACCATTCCCGGCCACTTGTATTTTTCTTTTATTCTCTCTGTCATTCTTTTCTGGCCTGGGTGTCCACCGAGTGGTGCGTCGTGATACTCTTTTAATATTATTTTTCTCTCCGTCTCGCTCGGGCACGTCCGTTTTCGTTCGGAGTCGGATGACTCGTCTTCGCTCTCGCTTTCTCCTTCGCTCGTGTCCGGAGTTGCGTTTTCTGCTGACGGCTGTTTTTCTCGCTTGTTTTCGCTCTGTCCTTGTTTCGTAGTCGGAGCGTCTTGTGAGGCGGGCCCTGTAGCGAGTAATGGCGGAGCGCTTTGTGGGGCGGGGCCTGTTGCGAATGATGGCGGCGTTCGCGCGACCTTGCGCGGCCTTCCCCGTCCTCGTTTCTCGGTCGAGTCGCGTTGCTCGGCCTGAGTCAGCATTATCGCGTAGATTCTGCTGAGTGCATCTGCATTGGTATTCTTTTTTCCGGCTTTATACTCGATTTCGTATGTGTATTCCTCGAGTTTGATTCTCCATCTCATTAACCTTGATCCTGGGTCCTTTACATTGAAGAGCCAGGTGAGGGGTTTGTGGTCGGTTACGATAATGAATTTCGTACCGTATATGTATGGGCGAAATTGCGCGACGGCCCATACGATGGCTAGCATTTCCCTTTCTGTCGTGGAGTAGTTCCTTTCTGCCTTGTTTAGGGTTCGGCTGGCGTAGCAAATAGGTAGGTGGTCACCTATTTTTCCTTGTGAAAGGATGGCTCCAATTGCTTTATCCGAAGCATCCGTGGTAATCACGAATGGCTTGGTAAAATCGGGGTATTGCAATATAGGTGCTGTGCTCAGCGTTTCTTGCAATTGTTCGAAAGCCTGCTGTGTGCTCTCTGTCCACTCGAATTTTTTCTGCTTTTTTATAAGTTCGGTGAGTGGTTTTGCTAATTTTGCGAAATCCTGTATGAACTTGCGGTAGTAGCCTGCCAGTCCCAAGAATGATTGTAATTCTTTGACGTTTTTTGGAACAGGTAATGTTTTTTCTGCCTTTATTTTTTCTGGATCGGTTTTCACTCCCACCTCGGTGATGATGTGACCCAAATATTGAGTTTCTTTTCGTAAAAAATGGCATTTTTTCGGCTGGACCTTTAAATTGGCTTCTCTCAGCCGGTCGAATACTTCTCGTAATCGTTTATTGTGCTCTTCGAAGGACGAGCCGTGGATGACGATGTCGTCCAGGTAGACGTAACATTTCAACCCTTGAAGTCCGGCCAGAACTGCGTCCATTAACCGTTGGAATGTGGGTGGAGCGTTTTTTAGTCCGAAGGGCATTCGGTTATATTCGTAGTGGCCCATAGGTGTTGAGAAGGCTGTTTTTTGTTTGTCTTCCTCAGCCATCTGGATCTGATGGAATCCAGAGGCAAGGTCGAGCGTCGTGAAGTACTTGGCTCGGCCCAGCTGGTCCAATATTTCGGCAATGTTGGGCAGTGGATATGAGTCCCCTTCTGTAACCTCGTTTAACTTCCGAAAGTCTACTACGACTCTTTTCTTGATGTTACCCTCGGCGTCGGCCTTTTTTGGAACGACCAGTAGCGGCGCATTCCATGGACTTTTGCTTGGACGTATAATTCCGTCCTTGAGCATCTGTTGTGCTTGACTCATCACTTCGGTTTTTTGCGTTTCTGGCAACCGATATGGCCGTATATTTACCGGCACGGTGCCTTCCCGTGTATGTATACGGTGTTTCACAAGATCTGTGGTACCGAGTATTTCTCCCTCGAGATGAAATACGTCAGAATATTCTTTGCTGAACTCTCTTAGGAATTCTTCTTCTTCCTTGTTGAGATGTGCTTGACTTCCCAACTCTTTCCACAGTTTCTCTTGCCTTTCCTCTTTTAGTTCCATTGTGAGAACTTGTAATCTTTTACCAAACTCTGCTATGCTTTCGTTATGGTTTTGTTTGCACGTGTGCATCTCTACTTGTAGAGCTTCTACCGTTCTTTTTACCCCGTATCGTTCCGTTATGTGCTGTCTAAAAGCCTCGTAAGTTTCTACGTTTTTATAACGGATGTCTTCCCGTGCGTCGTCTGTCAGTTTGGTTGCCAATACAATTTTTAAAAGGGTGTATTTGTCGCTGTCGTCTACTAGGCTATGGGCTAGTTCGTACGCGTCGAGGAGGCTCTTTGCTCGTCTAGGGTTATCGCCGTCAAAAGTTGGAATTAACGCTCGTGCCTCGCTTAAGGGCATGCCTCTGGGTCTCCTTGGGGGAGTGACAGGGGGATCGGTTGTGGTTGAAGTACCTCCGGCCCCAGTGGTTGGGTCGACTATGAGTACAGATTGGTCCGGCATTGTGACGTTATGGGGGATAATAGACAGAGAAAGATCTGGCAAATCGGTTCTACTGAAACTTTCGGTTTCTTCCGCGTCTCGAAAAGATTCTTCTGAGTCGAGGGATTGGTTTAGGGTGTCTGTGCTCTGACTGCGCTTGATGTTTTTAACTGATTGGGAATGTTCTAATTTTGAGGAACGTGTAAAAGTGAGATTACGATTGAAAAATGAGTCTAGGGATCGAGATATTGCGCGTACGCCCGGTAATTTTAGACGGTTTACGAGATCGTCGTTGGACATACGTAGCTGTTTGATTCGCTGTTTTTCGCGACTGGTTTTGGCGGGTTACGAAAGAAATTGTTCCGTCACTTACAGGACGATGATCTGGTAGATCTGCATGCTGGTTGTTGATCCTCTAGCTGCTTTTCCCTCGAAATGGTGAATCTGCTTGGTCGATTGGTCCGCTCTTCGGGTAGACGGTTGTCGTTCTCCGGGTGTTGAATTTGAACAGCTTTGGGCGCCCGTTGTCCTCGTTCGGTTGTTCCTCGGATACTTGACAGACGTCGTCCTTCTGGCGGTGTGTGAAAATTTCCTTTTCACCTCAGAGTGCAGTCGAGTTCTTGAGTTGTGGCAATCCCACCGCTGCCACCAATGTTGTGCCCGCAAATCGTCACGTGGGGACGAGTTTGCCAAGGACGAGAATAGTTCGGGATGTTGCCAAGGTTGAGTCAATCTCCAACTCAATACTTTCAGTTTTAACTCTAAGTTTATTAAAAGGTGTTTGTTACAATCGGGTTATGACCCTTAAGACCAATATGTGCGATGATGATCAGACACGTTCAGTGTCGGATCGCAGACTGCTCGAGTAGCAGGGAGTCCTTGGTTTTATTGGATTAGGGGTTTTACAATAATTGAGGGAGGTGGTAATTATTGGTCAATCGATCGTACCGATGTCTTGGGATTATTTCCCAATGAGTTCATTGAACGGGACGATCGATTGCGAAGTCTGTGATCGTCAGCATTTGATTTGACCTCGCTCGCTTTGGCGCTTTTCATGCGAGGTGTGCTTGGCAGGTTGATGGCCTGTTTGCTGACGATGCTTCGTTGCGAGTGAAATCGTCGTTTAAAGAATTTGGTTGCGACATTCGGCGCAACATCATCCTAACAATTTATCCCTGAAATAAAAAAGATGCCTTTTCCATACCGGAAGTTGTGACATTTTTGAAAATATTCAGACCTTTAAAAATATTAGTTCCATAGCTCTGGTCGTCACGAAACTTTTTTTCTGGCTTACTTGTCATCCAACGAAACTAGTCGTAAAATAAAAAAGTTGCCCTTTTCCATACCGGAAGTTGTGAATTTTTTCAAATTATTCAGCCCTCTGAAAAGTATTAGTTCCATAGCTCTGATCGTCGCGAAACTTTTTCACCGGTTTACTTGGTATCCAACCGAACTACTCGTAAAATAAAAATGTTGCCCTTTCCCGTACCGGAAGTTAAGGGATTTTTCGGAGTATTCAATCCCCTTAAAAAATACGTTCCAGACCTTCGATCGTCATGAAACTTTTTTTCTATATCTATTATCATTGCAGGAACCTACTCGTGAAATAAAAAAGTTGCCCTTTTCCATACCGGAAGTTGGGGAATTTTTCGTATTATTCAACCCCCTTAAAAAGTCAGTTCCATGTCTTGGAATGTTGTCAAACTTTTTTTATACGTGAAGCGTCATCCAAATGAACTATTCCCTAAATAAAACCGTTCGCTTTTTCCATACCGAAAGTGGAGGATTTTTCGGAGTATCGGATCCCCTTAAAAAATACGTTCCAGACCTTCGATCGTCATGAAACTTTTTTTCTATATCTATTACCGTGGAAAAATACTCCAGAAAAGTAAAAAAAGAACGCCAACTATGAAAAAATCACAACCTCAGTTGGAAAATAACGCCTCAATTTTATTCTTGATATCACTTTGCAATGAAACACTTTTGATTTGCTATATTCATGTATTTTACTTTTTCTTCACTGCGAACAATCTTTTGACCTTCATCAAGAGACGCGGCAGCGGCTCGACGCCAAGTATTAAAAAGAAAGCGTAGCGCGAGAGCTGCCGTACTCTTATATACAGTAAAATAGGCGTTTTATGACGTCACAGCAACTTTAAATCGTTCTCACAGGAGAACGGGTTGAGGGAAAAATCTCATATTAGACTCGAATTTTCTATGATTTTTTATCTTTCGAATGGTCCTTGGTAGAACAGAATCCGTTCAGCCAATCCAGAGAAATCTGATATTGAAGATTTTGGACGCGAGGTTTGGGATGTTTTCTGTTTCTTGGAATCAGAAAGGCGTAAGTTGTCCGCGCAGGCGCTCGGACATACGCCCTTACGCGTCTGGTGGACATTTTCGGCCCGTGACGTCACGCGCTCCGCTGAACGCGGTATCCCCACTCTTCACGCACCACTGAGCGAGAGAGACAGACTATACGGGCCTCTCTTTCCGTATGGTTTTCATTGTCTAGGTACCATGGTTTTCCATGCCTCGGTCGACGGCTCCATGGTTTTCGATGTCTAAGTATATTTCTCCACGGTTTTCGTTGTCTATGTATTTTTCTCCATGGTTTTCGTTGTCAGGTATATTTCTCTATGGTTTTCGATGCCTATGTACATTTTTCCATGGTTTTCATTGTCTAGGTATATTTCTCCATGGTTTTTGATGTCTAGGTATAGTTCTCCATGGTTTTCGTTGTCTATGTACATTTTTCCATGGTTTTCATTGTCTAGGTATATTTCTCCATAGTTTTCACTCTCTAGGTCGACGACTCCATCGTTTTCGTTGTCCAGGTATATTTCCCCATGGTTTTCGATGTCTAGGTATATTTCTCCATGGTTTTCGTTGTCTATGTATTTTTCTCCATGGTTTTCGTTGTCGAGGTATATTTCTCTATGGTTTTCGATGTCTAGGTATAGTTCTCCATGGTTTTCGTTGTCTATGTACATTTTTCCATGGTTTTCATTGTCTAGGTATATTTCTCCATAGTTTTCACTCTCTAGGTCGACGACTCCATCATTTTCGTTGTCCAGGTATATTTCCCCATGGTTTTCGATGTCTAGGTATATTTCTCCATGGTTTTCGTTGTCTATGTATTTTCCTCCATGGTTTTCGTTGGCGAGGTATATTTCTCTATGGTTTTCGATGTCTAGGTATAGTTCTCCATGGTTTTCATTGTCTATGTACATTTTTCCATGGTTGTCATTGTCTAGGTATATTTCTCCATAGTTTTCGCTCTCTAGGGCGACGACTCCATCGTTTTCGTTCTCCAGGTATATTTCTCCATGGTTTTTGATGTCTAGGTATAGTTCTCCATGGTTTTCGTTGTCTATGTACATTTTTCCATGGTTTTCGTTGTCTAGGTATATTTCTACATAGTTTTCGCTCTCTAGGTCGACGACTCCATCGTTTTCGTTGTCCAGGTATATTTCCCCATGGTTTTCGATGTCTAGGTATATTTCTCCATGGTTTTCGTTGTCTATGTATTTTTCTCCATGGTTTTCGTTGTCGAGGTATATTTCTCTATGGTTTTCGATGTCTAGGTATAGTTCTCCATGGTTTTCGTTGTCTATGTACATTTTTCCATGGTTTTCATTGTCTAGGTATATTTCTCCATAGTTTTCGCTCTCTAGGGCGACGACTCCATCGTTTTCGTTGTCCAGGTATATTTCTCCATGGTTTTTGATGTCTAGGTATAGTTCTCCATGGTTTTCGTTGTCTATGTACATTTTTCCATGGTTTTCATTGTCTAGGTATATTTCTCCATAGTTTTCACTCCCTAGGTCGACGACTCCATCGTTTTCGTTGTCCAGGTATATTTGTCCATGGTTTTTGATGTCCAGGTCGACGGCTCCATGGTTTTCGATGTCTAGGTCCACGGCTCCATGGTTTTTTTGTCTAGGCATTGTGACGTAACATTCTGCCACGTCACTCGTACGAATGCCTGTCGACCAGTGGACCGGGTTTTCGGTCCAATTTTCGGTCGCCACTCGTCGAGACAACGGACAGGGCATTTGCGGAGACTCAAAGCGTCGTAATTATTACCATTTTTATTGTCATTTTATTTCATACGACGTTATTTTATTGAAGTGTAAACGAGCCCCGCCGATCATCGAAGTACCTTCGCAAGCTTAAAGAAATAATCGCGATCTACCGAGATCGATCCTTTAGTTTATTTTGTTATTTGTAATTGTTCGAGATTTCCTTAGTTGGCTGGAGAATACCGAGAAACCTGAGACGCGATATTACCTTCCTAACCATTGCCTTTTGTGTTGTTGCGTTTCTCGTGCGCTCACTCCGACGCGGGTTTCTCGCGAGGGAAAACATTTTGCCTTGTGCCTTGCTTTGCCGCCCCGTTTCTCTCAAGGCTTTCGCCCCCGTTAGGCGTTCCAGTCGCAATCATCGTGGCTGCTGGTGGACGTTAGGAGGCACACGCTGGTTCCGTGGCCATTCGTTGATGCCCCCCGTGGCCTCCTCGCCGAAGCAACCGAGTAGTTGCACCGTCCACAGCCGTACCCTCGGGTGCCACGGTCCGCTAACCCCGGCGCCTCGTCTTAGCGGGATTCGGGAAAAGTCTTGGGGCGGAGGTGCTGTTTTGCCTATGTTGGCGTGTGGGTCCACCGCGACTCGCTTGGTCGGTGAGTCGCGAGGGAGGCCTCCCCTCCTCCCCGTCAGGGACGTCGCCCGGATCCCCAGAGGAAGCGTACCCGAGGCACGGCTCAGCAGAACGTGAGGGGACGATTTCCGAAGGAGAGACGGTCAGCGGTAAGGTAGAGGCGAGTTCGTAATTTTCGAGTCGCGTATCGTCGATTCTGCAATCGGCGGTACGCGCCATTCAATTTGCCGCGGAATATCACGTGGCCCGGCAACAGCCTAGTTCGCGCCTAGAGCGTGCTAGCGCTGCCTCGCGTGAGACTTGTTGCGGTGGTGGGGACAGCGCGAGAATCGGGAACAACGAGATTTGCGAATTCCCTTTGCAAATCAGTCTTCGACAAGTGCCTGTCCGGAGTGGTGACATCTTCCTCGACCGACTTCCGTTGCCTTGCTGCCTTTGTTGCCTTGCTGCCTTTTGCCTTTTGCTTTCGCTGCCTTGGTTGCTGTCGTCACCTGGACCACGAGTTTCTCGGTAAGCCCGTTCCGTTCTCTCCCTTTACCCGATTGTTTTATTCGGCGTTTATATTGTGTTGCAGTCCCCGGAATGGCGAAATTTGTCGGCTATTCCGGGAGATTATTTCGTTAGGTTTTTTTTGCGTTCGCGGGGAAAGCAGGTTGACATTTTCGGGCTTGACCAGCTATCCGTCCCTGGGCTTTTCCCCCGTTCATTCGAGTCATTTCGTGGCCGAGTAAAACAAGGCGGGTTCTTAAGTGATGGCGTCTCGAATAATTTAATTTCGTTTTGTCGCGTCTCGTATATTTTTCGAGAGCATTGTTGCAGTATTTTAGAGTCATGTATCGCGTTCATTTATTTCGATTTCGGTATTCCTGCTGTCGTAGAATTCTTCGAGCGACGAGAACACATATTTTCTTTCGTTGTGCTAGAGTCGCCGCTCGGAGAATTCCCTTTGTCGCGCGTGGCCTCGAGCCGGCCAGCGCGCAAGCGTTTGTATTCGTGTCATCTCTCTCGCTCTCGCGTCGTGGCTACGAACGCTACGGCGAGGCGTAGAGCCTATTGTTTGCGAACGTATCTGTCGATATTTCGGTGATTCGAGCTCGGGTTCGTATTTATTTTATCGTTGCACGTGTCGTGCCTTTCCGAGTATTATTTTGGGCTTTAGTAATTATTTCGAGTCAATTATTGCGTTGCCTTTTCTTGCGTCCTACCAGGAGCCTTTGCCTTCACGTCCCGACTGACGATGCGTAATTTTGCCTTATCGCGACTCAACTTTCGTTGTGTTCCTTTTGCCTTACGAGATCCTGCGTTATCTCAGCATTGCCTTGGGTTTAGGGCCGATTACCTTTTGCCTGTCGTCGTTGTTCTGAGCTGCTACCTTAGCCATGGCGATCTGTGAGTTTGATGACGTCTTACCTTGCTTTACCTTGCGCGCCTTTTGGCACGGCGTCACAAACACAGCAGTCGCCTGGCCACAGTCAGAATAGCGCTCGACATTAGCTACCTTCATTACCACTGGGCAATGCGTGAGACATTTCGCTTTCGTTTCGATCTTGCGCTCGTGTTTCGTATCGTCCGGAGCTGCCTGCCTTTGCTCTTGGTCGATCGGTGGTTTGGTGGCGGTTACCTTGCCGTATCTTTTTGGGCGTTGCGCCGCCGACCTTCCGACCGCCATGCTGCAGTTCCGACGTTACCTTTTGTCTTTGCTTCATTCCGTCCATCGTCAGACGGAGATCTCCCACCCTGGTAGTGCTCGCGCAATTTTATTATTTCTTTTGTAACGGGCCGGCGTTACGCCGCCCCGATTTTCTGTTCCCCCTTCTCTTGTAACGTTGCCGATAAATTATATTAAAATAAATGCACTTGTTAACCTTTCATTTTGCCGTCTAGAGTCAATTATTTCGTTTTGTTTCGCTTTATCCCGCTGTTGCTCTTTCCCCAAAAGAATCACCCCCTCTACCCTTTAGTATCTCAGTTTGGAGCTGAGTGGCCGGACCGCCTCGGTCACGATCGTCTTTCGTGCATCCCGGCCAAATTCGATGCGCGAGGGTGGGCGAATCAGAAGTCGGCCTTGGCCGGCGGTACGTTGTACCTGGCGCCCTGTCCACTCTCGCGGCCAAGGGATTGCACGAGGGGCGATGTGAGCCGAGAAGGGACGAGATGGACCCCCTCCGGGAAAATCTGCGTTACAGCATATTTCTCCATGGTTTTCGTTGTCTAGGTATATTTCTGCATAGTTTTCGATGTCGAGGTATATTTCTCCATGGTTTTTGATGTCTAGGTCCACGGCTCCATGGTTTTTGTTGTCTAGGTATATTTCTCCATGATTTTCGATGTCTAGGTTCATTTCCCCATGGTTTTCGTTGTCTAGGTCGACGACTCCATCGTTTTCGTTGTCCAGGTATATTCCTCCATGGTTTTCGATGTCCAGGTCGACGGCTCCATGGTTTTCGATGTCTAGGTCCACGGCTCCATGCTTTTTTTTTGTCTAGGTATATTCCTCCATGGTTTTCGATGTCTAGGTATATTTCTGCATAGATTCCAATGTCCAGGTATATTTCTCTATGGTTTCCGATGTCTAGGTATATTTCTCCATGGTTTTCGTTGTCTATGTATTTTTCTCCATGGTTTTCGTTGTCGAGGTACATTTCTCAATGGTTTTCGATGTCTAGGTATAGTTCTCCATGGTTTTCGTTGTCTATGTACATTTTTCCATGGTTTTCGTTGTCTAGGTTGTGACGTAACTTCCGGTCACGTCACTCGTACGAAGGGCCGTCGACCAGTGGACCGAGTTTACGGTCCAGCATTTCGGTCGCCACTCGTCGTTTCAGGAGAAGGCGTCGGCGGAGACTCACCGCGGTATTTCAGGATAAGATTAATTATAAGCTCGTATTATTGTTTTGTGCCCTTTCCGCGGTTTTGTGCGATAAAAAGAAAGTAACGTCCTGTAAAGTAAAGTAAAGTAATGTTTGTTATAAATCACAATCGACCCCGAAGTATCACCGCGTTTTGCCGTCGAGTTTTCATCCCGGGTACCGAGCTCAACTTTCGGTTTCCGTGCATCGCCGTTGAGATTACCTTGTCGTTTGGATTGCCGAGAGCCGCGGGAGCTACCTTTTCTCTTCAGTTTTGCCATCCATTTTGTCGCGTTTCTCGCGCGACCTTGCCGCCGCTCGTCCCTCGCGGGGAGACTAACTTTTGCCTTGTACCTTGCCTTTTCGCTCCGTTCTCTTTAGGGATCGTCGCCCCTGTCGAACGTTTTAAGTCGAGACCAACGCGGCTTGTCGTGGGCGGTCGGAGGTGCACGCTGGTTCCGTGGCCATTCGATGATGTCCCCCGTGACCTCCTCGCGGTTGCAACCGAGTAGTTGCTGCGCCCACGGCTGTAACCTCGGGTACCACGGTCCGCTAACCCCGGCGCCTCATCGTAGCGGGATTCGGGAAATACCAGGGGTGGAGGTGCTGTTTGCCATGGTGGCGAGTGGGCCCACCGCGGCTCGCACTGATCCGCGAGTCGCGACGGAGGCCTCCCCTTCTCCCCGTCATGGACGTCGCCCGGATCCCCGGAGGATGCGTGCCCGAGGCACGGCCGACATAGACGTAGGGGGTGGCAATCCTGGGAGAGACGGCAGGCGGAAAGGTACAGGAGTCACTCGAAAATTGCTTTGCGTATCGTCGATCTGATCAATCGGCGGTACGCGCGGTTCAAATAACCCGCCAAACATCGCGCGGCGCGGCGACGCCTAGCTGGCGCCTAGAGCGCGCTAGAGCTGCCTCGCGCGGGACTAGTGGTGGTGGGGAGAGCGCGAGAACGGGAGAGGTAGGTTTGCGCGCTACGCAAATCAGTCTCCTGCCGGCGTCCGACCAGAGTGGTGACACCTTCGTTCCTTTCGCTATCTTGGCCGTTCGTTACCTTCTGCCTTTGTTCGAGCTGTTCGGGACCTTCTGGACGCGCAGGTTTCTCGGTAAGCCCGATCCTTTTTCTCTTCAACTCGCGTTACGGGGGTTTGCTCGTTCAAAATAATTCTAGCATACGATCACCGGCATGGCGAACATTGTCGGCCATTCCGGGAGATCTTTTCGTAAAGTCTCTTTGTCGGTGCAGGGGGGAAGCGGGTTGACAATTTTCGGGCACTTGGCCACCCGTCCCCGGATCGCCCGCCTGTATTTATTTAATTAATTTCGTTGTCGTAATCGAGAACCGAGCAAACCGCCCGAGTCGCAATTCGAGGGCGTCTCAACAATTTTCCTTGGCATGTCGTAACTCTCGCTTCCGTATTCAGTAAAGTTGTTTTCTTTATTCATGATTTCGATTTATTTCGCGAAAGTGAGCTCGGTAATTTATTGAACGAGATTCTTCGAGCGACGAAATCTTTAGTCTTATTTCGTTGCCTTTTCGTCGCCGCTCGAAGGATCCCCTTTGTCGCGCGTGGCCTCGAACAAGCCGGCCCGCGCGAAGTTTGTTTTCGCTCGTTCTCTCTCGCTCTCGTACGTAAGCCGCTCGGGCTACGGCGAGGCGTAGAGTCGCTTGTTTACGCGCGCGGTGTTATGTTCGGTGGTTCGGTCGTGATTATCTTTTGCCTTTCGTGAATTTTGTTTTCGTTTGCTATGAAATATCTTTTGCCTTTAGTGGACTATTGTTTCGTTTGCCGGGAAATATTATTTTGCCTTTCGTGTAGTATTCGTTGCTTCTAGTTGCGTTATCTGCGTGTCGTTTCGCGAGTTATTTCCTACTATATTTTATCGCGCCAACATTGTCGAGCCCTGCGGGGGCTTTACTAATTTCGCTACCTAATTGCATTGTATTCGAGCCTTTTTTTTGTTTGAGCGACTAACTTAGAGTTTCGTTGCGTGAATCCTTCCGATCGTCGCGCTGCCCTTTTGGCTATCTTTCACTCATCCTACGTTTTTGTAACCGGGAGCGCTGCCTCCGCGCCCCGACTGACGATCTCGAGCCCGCGAATAGAATCTTACTCCGCCGTCCGATGCCCGGGTCCGCTTCGGTGGCCTGGCCTGATTCCGCCGCCACCTCGCGTCTAGGGCCGATTACCTTTTGCCTTCGGAGTCGCTCTGGTCTGGTTACCTTGACCACGGCGATCTGTGAGTTTGATGGCGCCTTACCTTGCACTACCTTGCCTTGCCTTCTCGGCGCGACGCCACAAACAGAGCAGTCGCCTGGCCGCAGCCAGGGTCTGATTCCGGGGTAACTCACTCGGCCCTTACCTTGCTTCGCGATTTTGCATCGGACCGGGAAAACCCTCGCGGCTAGGGACGACTACCTTTGCCTTCGACGCCGCTCTGGTCTGGTTACCTTGGCTGGGGCGTTCTGTGAGTCTGATGACGTCTTACCTTGCATTACCTTGCCTCGCCTTCTTGGCACGGCGTCACAAACGGATCAGACGCCCGGCCGCAGTCAGAGCGTCGTTCGATTACGTTTTCCTTCGCCCTGCCGCTCGGGATAATTAGTCCGATCGATCGTCAGTGGAGTACCGCGCCTATCGACAGCTCTCGCGGAAATTATATTATTTTTTTTTTCATTGTCATCTTCGCTAACTAATTGTTTCGCGAGGCGGGCCGGCCGTGGGCCGCCCCGACCTCTTAATCAACCATTTGCTTTTGTATCGCTGCTCATCCCTTTTGCCTGAATAAACGACTTGTCAACCGCTAATTTCCGTGTTTTCGCGTATTTGATTTCGTGTCGTGTGTTCCCTCCGCCTGTTACTCTCTCGCCAAAGAATTCCCCCCTCTACCTTTTCGTACCTCAGCTGTGGAGCTGAGTAGCCGGACCGCCTCGGTCGTATCGTTCCTCGCGTTACCCGGCCCAACCCGATCGACGAGGGCGGGCGAATCAAAAAGTCGACGTGGTCGGCGGCACGTTGTGCCTGGCGCCCTGCCCGTCCTCGCGGCCGCGGGTCAGCGAGAGGAGCGGTGCGAGCCGAGAAGGGACGAGATGGACCCCGATAGGAAAATCTCCGTTACAAGGTATATTTCTACATAGTTTTCGCTCTCTAGGTCAACGACTCCATCGTTTTCGTCTCCCGTCTATGACGGGAGAATTTTCATCTTCGGATAGCATAAGTCAGTTTGTATTGAAGACGAGCTATGCTATGAGATTCGTGAACTCTCCCCCAATTGAATATCGCCCGCTGAACCCCCTGCTGCGAAGTATCCTATGCACCGAGGAAGGGCAGTCAACGCCGAACGCGGTGTTAAATGTGCCATTTTGTCTCTTTGTTTCTTAATGTATCCCGTCTGTTCCCGCCCCCCTCTCAGCGGCTACCCCAGTACGGGTAAACATGGATGAGGAATTCCTTCGCCGAAATTATTTTTGAAAACCATGCACGCCAAGTTTTTGTATAATCTTTGCAGTGAATTCGTCCGGTAAGTACGTGTACGTGTACGCGTGCCCTTGTACGCAAACGTGCCCTTTTTTATGTTTCGTTCCCCGTGGAATTGTATTGTACGTACATTCATGATCTTTAGCTAGCATGAAGTCATCATAATATTCGGGATAATCATGCTGGAATCCTCCGAAATGGGGAAACCCTTGAACCGAATGTGTCGAGGGCGCACGTTCGTCTGTGAAATTTTGCCACTCATTTATGAATTCTTGGCTATATTGCAATGATTTCATTTTTTTTTTGTCTCAATTGAGTTTGAAAATTTTTGAGAAGATTTTTATGAAGGTCAAAAGATTGTTCGCAGTGAAGAAAAAGTAAAATACATGAATATAGTAAATCAAAAGTGTTTCATTGCAAAGTGATATCAAGAATAAAATTGAGTCGTTATTTTCCAACTGAGGTTGCGATTTTTTAATAGTTGGCGTTCTTTTTTTACTTTTCCGGAGTATTTTTCCACGGATTTCCTTCCTTTTTGGGAAGGGCCATATTTATCAAAATTTAAATGATGGGGAAATTTTTATACAAAGTAATATAAAGATAATTGAGTCATAATTTTCCAACTGAGGTTACACTTTTTTAATACTTGGCGTCTTTTTTTTTACTTTTATAAAGTATTTTTCCACGGATTTCATTTCTTTTTGGAAAGTAGGATATTCATCAACATTTTTTTTAATAATAGAGGGATTATTCGTTCTGGTTGGTTGTTCAGGAGAGAAGACAAATCTCTTCAATAACTTTCGTCGACAGCGCTGGTAAATCTCTTAAAATATCTCGACAACGAAAACGATGGAGTTGTCGCCCTAGAGAGTGAAAACCATGCAGAAATATACTTAGACATCGAAAACCATGGAGGAATATACCTAGACAAAGAAAACCATGGAGCCGTGGACCTAGACATCGAAAACCATGGAGCCGTCGACCTGGACATCGAAAACCACGGAGGAATATACCTGGACAACGAAAACGATGGAGTCGTGGACCTAGACAACGAAAACCATGGGGAAATGAACCTAGACATCGAAAATCATGGAGAAATATACCTAGACAACAAAAACCATGGAGCCGTGGACCTAGACATCAAAAACCATGGAGAAATATACCTCGAAATCGAAAACTATGCAGAAATATACCTAGACAACGAACACCATGGAGAAATATACCTAGACAAAAAAAAACCATGGAGCCGTGGACCTAGATATCGAAAACCATGGAGCCGTCGACCTGGACATCGAAAACCATCGAGAAATATACCTGGACAACGAAAACGATGGAGTCGTCGCCGAAGAGAGCGAAAACTATGGAGAAATATACCTAGACAATGAAAACCATGGAAAAATGTACATGAGGCATTCCACGCGGTTTCGAACGGTCTAAAAGTTGACCACTTTCAAAAGACTTCAAATTTTGTCATTTTGTTCAATCATATAAAAAAAAGTAGTGTAAATTTTTTCAAATTTATTGGATGACATTTTTCCGAGATTTTCGAAATTTCATAATATTTTAAATATTGTTATATCTTGAAAGCATACGATTGAATCGAAAAATGTTTCAGACAAAAAGGTTGCGGTTTTACATCAATTTTGTGAAAATATTTTTGTTTGAATTTTCCAAGTTTCAAAACGTCCATTTTTATCGAAAAATATACAAAAATAATTTTTTTCGGTCGGTATGTCACTCTCGATTTGTCTCAAAAAATTTCAGAAAATACTCCGAAGTGTGTACAGTAACACGCATTTTTTCTCAGATGGCTCGATTAGTTGTTTCGAAGCTATGCCTTGTTTTATTTTTTTTCATGAAAATCAATTATCATTAAAAAATATTTTCTCCGTAATTTTCCTCATATTTTCAAGGTAATGAACACTGATAATGGTAATAATTTTGTTGAGCTCAAGTACAAATTATCGCTGAGGCTTATAAAGTTAACCTTGCGATACAAAGTGACGTGTTTCGTGCAATATGAAAAAATGTGATATAAAGTATCACTGACCACCCCGTGTAAACATCAAGAGACGCGGCAGCGGCTCGACGCCAAGTATTAAAAAGAAAGCGTAGCGCGAGAGCTGCCGTTTGTTATACAAAGTGACGCGCGCTGTCCAATGCCTTCCACATCATTCACTTTATCACTTGTGACGTTGTCACTTTATTTGGACCGATTTCTAGCGGTCGAGCCGCGGCGAGAGCTACCGGATCCCAAACTGGGACCGGCCTTTTCTTTTTTTATTCTGTTCCAGCCCTCCGAGGATCAAGGAGGACTGAACGAGACCGACCAACCCGGAGAAAAACCTCAAGAATTCCTCCGAATATTTCCGCGAACGCGAGCGAACGACACACCGACCGAGCGAACATTAAATTCGCTTCAAAACTCTCGCTCTTGACCCACTTATGAATTTTTCCCTCCCTCCCCCGCGTGTAAATGTTTTATTTTCCCCCCTTAGCCCTGTACTTACCTCGAATTCCTCGTTGATCGCCGAGTCGCGGAACCCGTGTCATACATCGTCCCTCCGACAAAAGGCTCGTCCGTCGAGTCGGAGGGAATCAACGAGTTCCGCGGCGTCAAGGCAATTTTTAGAACGCTGCCCCTTCAATTTCGCCACGGCTGTTTTGACAGCCGTGGGCGCCGCCATCTTGCTCGAGCCTCGGTCTTGCGAGGCAGACAGCGTGGCGCCAGCGCTCGGCCGTGAGGCCAGCGTCGGCGCCACCTGTATGCGATCTCGCGAGGCCGGCGCTCGATACTGGATCGATTATTAGCCGGCTGCAAAGCCGCAATCTAATTGGCTATCGAGGCCTCGCGAAGCTTCGAGCGCGTGCCGAGGAGCTCGCGAGGACGCCAAAATTCTCTCTCTTCCGCTTCGGACTCGACACGGTCAACACGCTGTCCAGTTTTTTGTGTTTCTTTTGAGATTTTGTTGTGCAAATTATCAAAGTAAAATTTAACGACAACCCGGCTTCCCCACGGACACTCTCTGGACTGATTGGAATAATCTTCGGCACCGAATTCTCGCTTTTCTCTCGAAAAACGAGAACACAAGTAAGTCCTTTGATTATTGCCGGGCGTGCGACGCCATTTTCTCCCCGTTCGTTCTCATTCCCTCAAATTCCCAAATTGCCTTTTTCGTTCGCTTTCTCGAACTTTTCGTTCGAGGAAGAGTTTATTTCGTCGGTCAGTAGACGCGACGAGTGTTGTGCTATCGAGTCCGTTCCCCGTAAATTCCCCGTGAAGCCATTTTGCCCTTTTGTTTCGTCATTATTCCCTCCCGATTTTCAGTCTACGATTTTTCGAGTCATTATTTCGCGTTTTTGAGCCCCGTTGTCATGTTTTTTTGCATTTCCATCGTCGATCGCCCGCCTCGTGTCCCTTTTTCATTAATTTAGCCCCGTTTTTGCGTGTTTTTCTGTGTGACGCGAGCGAGACTTTGCTCTGCTCATTCAATCGGGTTCCGCCGACGCGGCCCGGTTCGAGCGTCCGCGTGGTTCGTTCGATCGCGTGGCTCGCTCGCTCGTTATCCCCTTTATGACGTCACTGGTATAATAAGACGCCTGAGTTTCAGGGACCCTCTGTCCCTGCGTTTAAGATTATCGTGATTCTCCCTGAGCCAGTTCTAATAATTTTGATTAATTAAAGTCATTTATTATTGTTTTTCTTTCGGTAAATTTTGACCATTTTTTGTAACGGTTGCTGGACCGATTTAACCAGCTGGCGCCCCTCTTTTTATTGTATAAAATCTGTTAAATAAACCTGAAACTTGTTATTATTATTTTAATTCATCTTTCGCATTGTTTATTTGTTTTTCTCCCTCAATTTCTCTTGCGTTTGTGTCGAACCCGTCACACACTACGACCGCAGTTCACAGGATATTTTGATTTTTCACGCTAG
This sequence comes from Hyposoter dolosus, assembly GCA_963921915.1. Taxonomy (NCBI): domain Eukaryota; kingdom Metazoa; phylum Arthropoda; class Insecta; order Hymenoptera; family Ichneumonidae; genus Hyposoter; species Hyposoter dolosus. The sequence goes on along the minus strand of OY998130.1, from coordinate 24,951,458 downwards.
GTTGCACGGTGTAAGCCAAGGGGAATACGAAATTCGAATTTTCTTCGTGGATTCTGGAGTGCATTGTTACAAATTCATTTGGGAGTAATTGTATTGATGATGGCATCAACAAATACAAAGACAGCGCAATTCAACCGTTGCTGCGACCCACTGAGAAAGCATCCCGGACACGTGAAAAAACAATCTTTACGACGCCCATCGGCCAGTGTTTTACAGCAAATACCATCGCTAAGTGCGAACGATTATTTGTGTGGTGGGTGTAGATCATCCATCCAATCGATGAGAGTGGATTATGAAATTCATGAAACAAGTGCAGGTAAATATAGAATATTATAACAACAATTATCTGTGAGCTCAAATAGATTTACAAAGAATGTGTCAAAAACAGTCCTTTAAATTAAAAATCAGGCGGAACGCTATAGATCGCTGTAGTTTGAAAACTGTATGAATGTTACTGCTGTAGTTAAAATATCGTATGGGCATTTTCCGGTCTAATTGCAAATAACTATGCGTATTTGCCGCTATAGCTCAAAGATTCGCGGAATATATCGATTTAATAAAATTGAATCAATTAAAATTGTTACATAGCTTCCGTATAAAAATTGTCCTTCGTTCAGTTTCTTTGTTTCTCTTTCTGTAAGTTTTTGTGTACCACACAAATCTTTGTTGCTTCTTTTGTTATTCTGAATAATAGTCAAAGAATTCTTTCGTAATCACGTCGCGAATCGCTTTTCAATGAGTTCCTTTCGATTTCTCGTTCTTAATGAATTTTGTTCGACACATTTTCTGAAATGCTCATTGACTGTTCGATAATTTTTTTCAAGCTTTATATTTTGAAAATGATACAGCCCCCTGCAATATTTTGTCCGCTTTCCGTGTCCTTGAGTAACATAAATTGTAATTTTTTTGCAACAAAATCTCCAGCAGATTCTGTTCTGCATCAAACTGGTGGAACGTCAACGTCAACAACCCAAGAACCTTTATTATTAAGTGATCAAGATACAAATGTCTTGGCGACCCAACAAACAGAAGCTTCATCGAGTCAAACACTGTCCTCGAGCAGCCAAGAATCTGTGCTAGACGCTAAGTTCGAATTGTTACGGGTGAATGCTGCTTTCGAAATACTCCAACAATCTCCGATCCCTTCCTGGAAAGCGCATAATCGTCAATGGATTTCAAAAAAAATCGATCGTGTTTGTGGAACCCTGAAAGAGGAGCTGGGTTGTCATGACGAACCTCCGGACAAAGTTGCCTTGCAAGAAGTGGTCAGTGGATTGAAGAGGAAGTATCAAAATGACGATTCAACACGAACGGAAAAAATCCAGATTTTGACAACGCTGCCTGATTCGTGGCCACACACGAGAATATCAAAGGAATTCGAGGCTCCACTGTATATGGTCCGTGAAGCCAAAAGGTTGAAAGCAGAAAAAGGCGTACTAGCTTTGCGTAACCCACGAGTCGGTGGTTCGTTGCTCTTTTTTCTTTACACGTATTCCTTAGTTATCCGATTGATGCTTTCCTATTCATTAGTAAGATTCATCTCAAAATGGACTATTGAACAACGTATTTTGCAGGTTCTGCGCTAGCGGGAAATATCGTCGCCGAAATAGAATCATTCTACAACGATGATACTGTGAGTGCCAATATGCCCGGCATGAAGGACTTTGTGTCAGTACGAGACGCCGAAGGAAAGAGGATTCACGTGCAGAAACGTCTGCTACTGGCGAATTTGAAGGAGCTTTCCGCGAATTTCAAATCTTCTCATCCTAATTCTCCTGTTGGCTTCTCGAAATTTGCATCGCTGAGACCAAAACATTGTATTTCCGCAGGGGCTAGTGGCACGCACACAAGTTGTGTCTGTATAACACATCAGAACATGAAGCTAATGCTCTTAGGTATAGTTAAAATGTTTTCATAAATCTTTAGACTGTCAAACCAGAGATCGAGCGAAATAAAAATGAAAAACTAACGAATATTAATTACAAGGACTTCTCGTATTTATAATCGCAACAAAACTTTCATTTAGAATTACTTCGGACATTCGAAATCGATACATAAAATAAGATAATCGATACATGAAATCGATAATAAAAATTCAGAACTGAATTTTTGTTCTAGGCTGTGATATTCGCAACTTATTAAAGGATTCGGAGTTCCGGATAAACGGCTACGAAGATTGTTTGAGTGCGATTATATGCGCTGAGCCACATGTGAAATGTTATTTCGGTGACTGCGTGTTTTGTCCTGGAGGAGGAAAACTTCGAGAGGCTCTGGAGAAAGCTATTGATGATCATAACATCGAAAGCATCCAGTATAAGCAGTGGGTCGCCAAACCGAGAATGACTCTCGAAACTATCTTGAAAAGCGCTGACGAGTTTATCGACGAGCTTTGTGAATCGGCTACGAATTTACTAGATCACGCTTTCATTGCTAAAGAGCAGGCTCAATATTTCAAATATTTGAGAGAAAACTTGAAAGCGGGTGAATTCCTTGTAGTTAGCGATTTTGCTGAAAACTACGCTTTCGTTGTGCAACAAGCGGTTTCCGGTTTCCACTGGAATAACAACCAGGCTACCGTGTATCCAGTTGTTGTTTATTTTCGCGAAAACGAAACGGTCGTTCACAAAAGTCTTGCAATAATCTCTAATTGTCTCCACCACGACACGATCGCGGTTTACACTTTTACCAGAGTTATTCAAAACTTCATCAAGTCGATCTGTGAGAGCCCAATACGAATCTATTACTTCTCTGATGGAGCTCCGCAGCAATACAAAAATTTCAAAAATTTTGGCAATCTGTCTCTCCACGAAAAAGAATTTGGTATTCCAGCCGAATGGCATTTCTTTGCAAGTGCTCATGGCAAGGGGCCATGTGACGGCGTGGGAGGAACACTGAAGAGACTTGCGGCTCGAGCTTCAATACAATTGCCGTTGGATCAACAGATTTTAACTCCTCGAGATCTTTACGAATGGGCAACTCAACCCGCGAATGTTCCTGCTATCGCCGTTCGCTATTCATCTATCGATGATTACAATTCTCAAAAAGAAATGTTGGATTTAAGATTTAAGGAACTGAAAACTGTACCAAAGACTCAAAAACACCATTGTATTATACCAGGACCGGATGGGATTCTACACTGCAAAAGATATTCGCGCGCCGCAGATTTCGAAACTTACCGCATCTGGAAAAATAAATAACTTAAAACGATCTGTTCATGTTTCAATTTGTCCCAGTTCTTTTATCTAAAAATTTTAGAGAAACAATTTGGGAGGAAGGAATTTTTAATAATTATTATTTTTCCTAGAATAAAAAAATTATAATAATAAAACAAAGCATAGCTCATGAACAAGTGATCGAGCCATCTAAGAAAAAATTGGTCTTATTGTGCACATTATAGAGTATTTTCTGAAATTTTTTGGGACAAATCGAGAGTGACATACCGACCGAAAAAAATTATTTTTGTATATTTTTCGATAAAAATGGACGTTTTGAAACTTGGAAAATTCAAACAAAAATATTTTCACAAAATTGATGTAAAACCGCAACCTTTTTGTCTGAAACATTTTTCGATTCAATCGTATGCTTTCAAGATATAACAATATTTAAAATATTTTGAAATTTCGAAAATCTCGGAAAAATGTCATCCAAAAAATTTGAAAAAATTTACACTACTTCTTTTCATATGATTGAACAAAATGACAAAATTTGAAGTCTTTTGAAAGTGGTCAACTTTTAGACCGTTCGAAACCGCGTGGAATGCCTCACATAGACAGCGAAAACCATGGAGAACTATACCTAGACATCGAAAACCATAGAGAAATGAACCTCGACAACGAAAACCATGGAGAAAAATACATAGATAACGAAAACCATGGAGAAATATACCTAGATATCGGAAACCATAGAGAAATATACCTGGACATCGGAAACTATGCAGAAATATACCTAGACATCGAAAACAACGGAGGAATATACCTGGACAACGAAAACGATGGAGTCGTCGACCTAGACAACGAAAACCATGGGGAAATGAACCTAGACATCGAAAATCATGGAGAACTATACCTAGACAACCAAAACCATGGAGGAATATACCTCGACATCGAAAACTATGCAGAAATATACCTAGACAACGAAAACCATGGAGAAATATACCTAGACAAAAAAAAACTATGGAGCCGTGGACCTGGACATCGAAAACCATCGAGAAATATACTTGGACAACGAAAACGATGGAGTCGTCGACCTAGAGAGCGAAAACTATGTAGAAATATACCTAGACAACGAAATCCATGGAAAAATGTACATAGACAACGAAAACCATGGAGAACTATACCTAGACATCAAAAACCATGGAGAAATATACCTGGACAACGAAAACGATGGAGTCGTCGCCCTAGAGAGCGAAAACTATGGAGAAATATACCTAGACATCGAAAACCATAGAGAAATATACCTCGACATTGGAAAGTATGCAGAAATATACCTAGACATCGAAAACCATGGAGGAATATACCTAGACAAAAAAAACCATGGAGCCGTCGAACTGGACATCGAAAACCATGGCGGAATATACCTAGACATCGAAAATCATGGAGAAATTTACCTAGACAACAAAAACCATGGAGCCGTGGACCTGGACATCAAAAACCATGGAGAAATATACCTCGACATCGAAAACTATGTAGAAATATACCTAGGGTACGTTCCACTTAACGCCCGCAACGCCATCGACCGCGACCGCTGAAACTGCCGTTCAACTAACGGAAAAAGGCCGCGAGCGTTGTAGGCGAATGTTTTAGGTGGAACGCACATCTTGAGCGCTGCGTGCTCGCAATATGGCGGCATGGTGAAAACCTGCATCTGTGGGGGTTGTGAGTAAATATTTCGCATGGATTGGAGTAAAATTTAATTCAACATGGACTCCCGTGAATTTATGGTTGCGTTTTTGACAAAACGAATGAGAGATAATGACTCGGAAAGTTCATCAAGTTCTGATGACATGTGGGAAGCTGCTTTGAGTGTGAGAGGACAGCGACAATTACGTCCACGCATTATAGGTTTTAATGATGTGGTCGCTTGTTACACAGATCACGAATTTAAGAGTCATTTCAGGTAATTTTTTCTTTATACCGTAATCATTAATTTGCACATACATCTCATTTCAGCATACAAACTAATTGACTATCGTTTGCAGAATGTCAAGAGCTACGTTTCAATACCTCCATGGAATGATGCAAAAAGATTTATTAAGAAAGGTAAAGGGTTGTCCTTGTATTCCTTCTCAAACACAGCTAATGATAGCGCTTTGGAAGATGGCCACTGCGGATTCATATAGGTAACAATTAGTTTTAAGAATAGAAAATCCGATTCATATCTTACTTAGAGACTCGTGATATCATTTAAAAATAGAGAGTTATGCTTTGATCTTTGTTGAAAACAGGATTCCGGGGGTTCTATCTTCTTTTTTAAATTTGTTAAAGCGCAATGTGGGTAGAAGTTTGTATCCATTGGTTGGATCATTTATATTTCACTTCTACTTTTCCAATAAACTGATTGCAGATCTGTTTGTGACCGATTTAATGTTGGTCGGGCAACTGCTGTCAGAGCCGTACGAAGAGTGACTCGTGCATTATTCAAACGAGCTCCTTTGTTCATACAATGGCCGACTGGGGATAACGCTACCACAGTTATGCGAGGATTTGAAGAAAGTAGTGGTTTTCCCAAAATTATCGGTGCTATTGATGGAACTCATATTCGTATAAACGCTCCAAAAGAAGACCAGTTAGCTTACGTAAACCGAAAAGGATATCATTCCATTCACTTGCAGGTATTCATTGCTATATTTCATATAGTTCTAGTTTTTTTGTAGTTCGTTTTATTTTAGCCTGTATGGTTTTTATTTGCATTCATTTCTTTTTCTAGTTGGTTTGCGACCACAGATGTTTGATAACACATTGTTACGCTGGACACCCTGGATCGATTCATGATCAAAGAGTCTTCCGCTTATCGGAAGTATCTGAATTTTTGAATGATGAACAAAAGTTTCCATCCGACAGCCATCTTGTGGGTGATGCTGCATACGAACTGCAGCAACATTTAATGACACCTTTTCGAGACAACGGGTTCCTCACTCGGAGACAGGAAAATTACAACTATCGACATTCCGCAGCCAGGATAGCCGTGGAAAGATGTATTGGCCTACTAAAAGGACGTATGAGAAGCATTGCTTGCCAATGACAAGAGTAGATTTGATGGCTGAATATATTGTGGCTTATTGCGTTATTCATAACATTAAGAAATGACGAGATAAGAGTAATTGTGTTACCTCAGAATGTCAATGAAAATCAAAACAATAATAATGTTCGTCAAATAGCGAATCAGAACGCTGCGAATCAGAAAAGAATTAGGATTATGGAAAATCTTCCATAACTTGTTTTAGAAATCTCGATAATATCGAGTATAATCTACTATTCTACTGTATATAAGAGTACGGCAGCTCTCGCGCTACGCTTTCTTTTTAATACTTGGCGTCGAGCCGCTGCCGCGTCTCTTGATATTATTATTATTATTTGTGAATATGAAAACAGGAAAGGATTGATAGTTCACGAACTGACGAGATAACAAAAATCATGTAACCTAAAAATGTCGACAAAAATCAAGAAAGTAATAACGTTTCTCAAGTAGAACGCTGTGGTTCAGAAAAACATCACGATAATATCAAGTAAGACCTCAATTATTATTATTATTATTTATTCATTCATTATTACTTTCATTATCATTATTATTATTATTAGTATCACTTGTGAATATGGAAACCTGAGAAGATGGGGAGTTTTGACAACACAAACAAAATAATTGTATATATTATTGAAGAAATAAATTGAAAAATTTCAAAAATATTTTGGATTTTATTTTCAAGTTTCAACAAAAATATTCCAAATTTTGAACTTTGAGTTTCATTCAAAAAAAAAAGTTTTCAGTTTTCTCGTATAACTAGTTCAATAAATAATCGATATTAAATCTGAATACTATAGATTTTTTTTAACTGCGTATGAAAACTTACACTATTACACTTACTTTCTAGTTTTTCGAAAATGATCATATAATCTTTCTTAACACGTAAAAAACAGAACTTAATCGATAAAACTAATTACTTTTTATCAACTAATTTAGAAAGTAACGCGAGCATTTTTTCGTCCATTTCCAAGCGCTCTTTATGTCGTTTGGCACGCGCTTCCTCCTCTTCTGATTTTTGCCGGAGTCTCTTCTTCAATAGGGAGGCCACATTCTCTTTCGTTTTCCGGCTGGAGGAAGAATCTGAAAAATGAAAAGTGTGTATAAAATTTGAAGTTGCAACTAGTTGCTTAGAAATGAAATTAATTTACCTACCGGATGACACTTCGCTCTCTGATTCGTGGCTTCTTTGTGAGGACACTCCTGATGACGAGGCCACGGCAACCGGCGAAGCCCAGGCTCTTGATTGGAAAATCGTGTCTATTTTCTACAAAGGAATCATATGATTTAATACAAGAATGAAAATAAGTTTAGAAAACAAATATAAAAACATATAGATTTGATTTTTACTTCATAAAACAGCCATGTTCGCCTGTCATTGCCACTTTTGTTGTTATGGTCTTTGACACTTTTGTAGGTTTTTTTTAAACTCCTCATCTTGGCTGCACACTGGGGTCCAGTGATTAGTGGGATTCTGCTTCTCATAGCTTCCGCAATGTTTTCCCAAATTTTTTTTTGGGAAAACTTCCCGCTGGAAAATTTCTCCTCTCTTTCTACATAAGTATCGAGGAGGAGGAGCACCATCTCCGTAGTCCAACGATATAATCCTAGAATATGCGTACAGCATTTTTGAAATTATTGTTTGCATTTATCAATCTGGATTATATTCTCTAGATAACACGGATAGATTTACGTACCACTCTCTTCGCTGGTAACGGCATCACCCTGCTGCGCTGATTGCGAGTGACCCTCTATATTTGCTAAATCGAAAATAAAGAAAACGTAATTATCATTTCATTTTAGACTCTCTAATAGGCACGCCATAAAAACTTTTACAGATTTTTTATGAGTTTAAACCATTTGTATACAAGCATATTCAAATTGTTTAATAGAAAATAGAGCTTGCATACCACTATCAGTATTGTCAGCATCTCCCTGCTGCGATTCCACATTTATTGCGGCCCTTTCTTGTAGTGCACTATTCATTAGTGCCGTTACAAATGGTAAATCTGGAATAAAAAACTCAGTTCGTTAGTAAATGTATTAGAAACGATGAAAATATATGAACGTTCATGAACACAACTATCGCAAGAAACAATTGGAATTGAATGGAACAAAATCTTTAAATAATTATTTATATTGATATTTAGAAAATATGATGATTTGTTCCATTTTTTTCAATAAATATTAGGATCTTAGCTTCGAAAAGACCTCACGCACACAACAATAGGTTCATTTTCAGGTTAGGTTAAGAAAAATATAATTTTTTCCCCAACTAAAGTTATTCGATTGGAAATGGTATTTTATTTGTAAAATCAAAGGACCACTTACCAGTTTTGGCACGTTCCGCATCCTCCACTGACACTGTCACTTCCACTGCAATGTCAGTTTCAGGATCGTAAAGGGTTATTCGTTCCGTCGCCATCGTTGTTTTTTCGAATTCCCGCTACGTTTTGGTGAAAGCCCACTCTGACCCACCAATATTTTGTGGGCGAAGTGGGCGCGATGTGGTCGCGAACAGTGACGTCATCTATGACGTCGAGCGATTGCTCGCGACGACCACGGGCCTTAGGTGGAACGATACAGAGGGTGTTACAATCGTTGCGGGCGTTTAGTGGAACGTACCCCTAGACAACGAAAACCATGGAGAAATATACCTAGACAAAAAAAACCATGGAGCCGTGGACCTAGACATCGAAAACCATGGAGCCGTCGACCTGGACATCGAAAACCATCGAGAAATATACCTGGACAACGAAAACGATGGAGTCGTCGACCTAGAGAGCGAAAACTATGTAGAAATATACCTAGACAACGAAAACCATGGAAAAATGTACATAGACAACGAAAACCATGGAGAACTATACCTAGACATCAAAAACCATGGAGAAATATACCTGGACAACGAAAATGATGGAGTCGTCGCCCTAGAGAGCGAAAACTATGGAGAAATATACCTAGACAATGAAAACCATGGAAAAATGTACATAGACAACGAAAACCATGGAGAACTATACCTAGACATCGAAAACCATAGAGAAATATACCTCGACAACGAAAACCATGGAGAAAAATACATAGACAACGAAAACCATGGAGAAATATACCTAGACATCGAAAACCATGGGGAAATACAGGGTGATTCAGAAAGACTTGCTGTCCAGGTATCCTCGGTTCCGGAACGGTATCAGGAGCAATCCTACTTAACGGTTTTTCAAAATTCACAATAGGTTTTAAATAGCAAGCAATAGAATTTTGGATTTTTAAGCCAATGAGAAGGTCGCTGGCGGCCATGATGTGCGACGCCTCACTGCCGTCTGACATAGGGGCCAAGACGGGGCTCTCGCTCACATTCACAGCAGAAACGTTTGTCGATTCTTTCGGCGGCAATGTCACACGACTCGACTTTTGCGCGAGAAACATGTAACTGTCGAGTGACGTTAGCAATGTGTCACGACGAATGTTTTGACTGTTCTGACAGATTGAAAGCGGTTGGAAATGCGAACATCAGCTGACGTGATCGCACAATGATGATTTTTTTCGGATAAAGTCGTTTGTTTAATAAAAACGAAGCGAAAATTCTTGCAGTCATCGTAATCTTAATAAAATCGATAACTCCCATATTTCGTTCTAATGACAACATTCTTAACGATTTTTTCACATTTTTTTCTTCATGCGTAAAAATCCTGAAAATTCATCATTCTTTTGAAAAAAATTCCGCTCGACGAAGCCGTTTATTTCATGAAAACGAAGCAAAATCCCTCGCCGGGATAAGATTTTTTGCATTTTACTACGCATTGCATGGAAAACAACGCTTTTCCGTGCAACGTGAGACGATAATACGTCGTCACCGATTGACCAATGGACAGTTCTGTTCTGTTTCCTGAAATCATGAAAATTAGACGTCATCATTATCATCGTAACCGTTGTTCAGCCCGCGCCAAGATTGCATCCATCGGTTAATGGAGTGCAGAAACAGAGATGCGACTAGGTTTGAACGTGGGTTAAGCAAATTCTGATGTCCGAGTGCCAAGATGCTCACCCTGCATGCGAAACGTAAACTCGTTCGACTATCTGAACATTTCGAGCCGCACTTTCTTCACTGGGGTATGGACCGCGTGCAGCACACACCATTCGGTTGATCAATGTCAGCCGGATCGACCCCGAAATATTGCACTCTAAAAGGTTTTGACTAATTACCGAATTTAAACTGGGACTGATTGGTTAAAACGTTTTAGGCTGCAATATTTCGGTGTCTAACCCACATTGAAAAGCGATTCACTCGATCCGGCTGAGATCAATCAAGCGAATGGTGTGTGCTGTACGCGTTCCATACAACAGTGAAGAAAGTGCGGGTCGAAAAGTTTAGATAGTTTAAAACAAGTTTACGTATCGCATGCAGGGTGAGCATCTTTGCACTCGGAGTGCAGAAATTGCGTAACCCACGTTTGAACCTAGTCGCATCTCTGTTTCTGCACTCGATTAACCGATGGATGCAATCTTGGCGCGGGCTGAACAACGGTTACGATGGTAATGACGTCTGACTTTCCTGCGATTCGTTTTCAAATTCAAACGTCATTACCATCGTAACCGTTGTTCAGCCCGCGCCAAGATTGCATCTATCGGTTAATGGAGTGCAGAAACAGAGATGCGACTAGGTTTGAACGTGGGTTAAGCAAATTCTGATGTCCGAGTGCCAAGATGCTCACCCTGCATGCGAAACGTAAACTCGTTCGACTATCTGAACATTTCGAGCCGCACTTTCTTCACTGTTGTATGGACCGCGTACAGCACGCACCATTCGGTTGATCAATCTCAGCGGGATCGAGTGAATCGCTTTTCAATGTGGGTTAGACCCCGAAATATTGCACGAATTTGGAAACGAATCGCAGGAAATTCTGACGTCATTAGCATCGTAACCGTTGTTCAGCCCGCGCCAAGTGGGGTAAAGAAATTTTGCACTCCGAGTGCGAAGATGTTCACCCTGCATGCGATACGTAAACTCGTTCGAGACTATTCAAACATTTCGAGCCGCATCTTCTTGACTGTTGTATGGACCGCGTACAGCACACACCATTCGGTTGATTGATCTCAGCCGGATCGAGTGAATCGCTTTTCAATGTCGGATAGACACCGAAATATTGCGGCCTAAAAAGTTTTAACCAATCAGTCCCAGTTTAAATTCGGTAATTGGTCAAAACTTTTTAGAGTGCAATATTTCGCGGTCTAACCCACAGTGAAAAGCGATTCACTCGATCTGGCTGAGATCGATGAACCGAATGGTGTGTGCCATACAACAGTCAAGTTAGAAATTTCACGGTGAATAACGCAAAATGCTCTCAAAGTATGTAAAGAAGGGAAAAATTATTTATTTAAAGCAGCTTGCATATATCGGGGGCTACAAAATTTTGTATACTCCTCCATCGCCATTTCTTCGGGAGACCTCCTCTTCCTCCTCTTTTTCTTTGCTGGCTCAATGTTTTTGTCTTTTCTCATCTCTTCTCCCCCTCCTTGCTTATTTTCTCCCCCGGTTCTCTGTTCGTGTACCATTCCCACCTCCTCGTCTCCTTGATCCTCGTCTTTCCGTTCCTCAGCCCGCTCTCCCATTCTTGATTCTTTTCCATGTTCGTTTCAATTCTTGTTTATCTCCTCTCCCTCTTCTCGTTCATTTTTTCCCCCGGTTCCTTGTTCGTCCCCCATTCCCTCCTCCTCGTCTCTTCGATCCTCGTCTTCCTGTTCCTCAGCCCGCTCTCCCATTCTTGAACCATTCCCAAGTTTTTCCATATCCTCTCCCCCCTCTTGCTCACTTTCTCCCCCGGTTCCCTGTTCGTCCACAATTCCCTCCTCCTCGTCTCCTTGCTCCTCGACTTCCTGGTCCTCAATTTCTTCTCCCGTCATTTTCGCCTTCTTTCCCGATTTTGATCGGCCTGCTGCCTCCCATTCGTCGACAAAGACGCGGAACCGTTCGGACACAGCTTCATATGGATCCTCGCTGGAAAAAAAGAATTATTACACCGGCACACAAAAAAAAATTGTCTGTACACCGGATGCCACCTGTCTACGGGCATGTTTTTCGACCCGCTGAACACGAATGTCAAGTCAGTTCTGACCGCCCAGCCTTCAATTTCGAGTAAATTGCAAAAAAACCCAAACATAGCGAAAATTCGATGTTTTGGCAAGAAAAAAAATTTTTAGATCTAAGGCAAGTATAACGTTCATGTATTTTGATCTGTTAAATACTAATTTCGATCGTACTTTAATCATAAACTTTTTTAATTCTAAAAAATTGTAAAATATCCTTAAAAATTGCAAAAATCGTGAAAAATTGGGATTATCTTGGTACAAAAAATTTTGTGGACCCGGATTGACGAAGATTTTCATGTAATTTAATCTGCTTGATCTGATTCTGCAATAAATGTGGCTCATAGTCCATTGAAACATTCATGAAATTGCAAAAAATCGATAAAATAGCAGAAAATTGCTACTGAAAAAATGGAAAAAAATCTTTTAAACACAATTAAATAAATTTCTTGTGTTTTTTATTAACAAAAGACAAGATTAAAATATGAAAATGCAAAAAAATTGTAAAATCTATGAAAATGACGTATAAACAGAATCAGAAGAATGATCTTCCCAATTTCATAGATTTTACAATTTTTTTGCATTTTCATATTTTAATCTTGTCTTTTGTTAATAAAAAACAATATAGTATTTTTTTCCATTTTTTCAGTAGCAATTTTCTGCTATTTTATCGATTTTTTGCAATTTCATGAATGTTTCAGGGGACTATGAGCCACATTTATTGCAGAATCAGATCAAGCAGATTAAATTACATGAAAATCTTCGTCAATCCGGGTCCACAAAATTTTTTGTACCAAGATAATCCCAATTTTTCACGTTTTCGCAATTTCTAAGGATATTTCACAATATTTTAGAATTAAAAAAGTTTATGATTAAAGTACGATCGAAATTCGTATCTAACAGATCAAAATACATGAAAGTTATACTTGCCTTAGATCTAAAAAATTTTTTTCTTGCCAAAACATCGAATTTTCGTTATGTTTGGGTTTTTTTTTGCAATTTACTCGAAATTGAAGGCTGGACGGCCTAAACTGACTTGAAATTCGTGTTCAGCGGGTCGAAAAACATGCCCGTAGATAGGTGGAATCCGGTGTACAAACCATTTTTTTTGTGTGGCGGTGTTATTATGAATTACAATAATAATACTTACGCGTTTATTTCGGTATTTCGAAGAAATTTGATCAGCGGCAACCGATTATTTCTAACAAAACTGCGAAGGTACTCGGCGCGGTGCTTTAGAAACGTTTCTTCGTAAATTTTGTCACAAATTTCCCGAACAATCGGACGAGGCAAAACTTTTTTTGCTTCCAACGGCGATGAAAATTTTTTTTTGGTAAGAAGCACGAGAAGCTTCCCCAATTGGCGAGGATTCTTGAAAAGATCCGTGAAATATCTCCTGCGCACCATTGTGGATGAATGTTACGACAGGAGACGAGACTATGGAATGACAGTTCAGTAGTGAAGGAATACAAAGGTTTCATTTGTTTCATAATCTCGTCTGAAATGAATGTCTGTTTCGACCATCGTTACACACAACTTCACACCCCTGTGGCTGCGTTCAGCTGTGACAGTCAGACAGAGGTAATAACGACTCCCGGGGAAAAAAGCCTGGACAATGACTTTTGACATATGACTTTTTTTCCAGCCACTCAGTTTGATACGCTGAAAAGAAGAGAAAACACGCGCCAAAGTCTCAATTTACCGCGTGAATGCAATTTTCGATTTTTGACCTTGAGTTGGAAAAAAATCAAAGTTGTAACATGAATTTGTCGCGAAGAATTTTTATTCTTGGCTCCATGCGAATGAAATGCTGAATTATTCCCTTCAAATATACTTTGTGGAGCTCAATTTAAGCCAAGAGTCATGCGCGAATCATCGTTTGTCACAACGGTTTGAGCAACATGGCTCTTGTTTTGCACAGATGTTAATCGATACCAGCTCTTCGTTTACTGAGAATTTTGTCGGGATCGCTGGAAAAATCCGATTTCTACAGCATTTTGAAATTTTCAAAAAAAGGGTGTCGACGCTCCAACTTTATAAAATTTTAAGATTTATTACTGATTTTTTTTTTTATAATTAGAGTATCGTAATAGGAAGGTTGGTATTGAATTTGGGAAATATCGGTTCAGCGGTTTAAATTTTATTATTCGTCGAATTATACAAAAATGTGTTTTTCTAAAAATCGTCTGACTGCTTCAATTTTTGAATATTTCGTAAGATATTGTGAATTTTATTATTAAAATGCCCAAGATGTATGATGTTTATTTCATTTTCATTTTTTATATTTATTCGTCATTTCTATCAAAATTATCAATTAACTTCATTAGCCGATAAAGCATCACTTCCTCGTAGCTTTTTCCATCCCACTTAACCCCTTGTTCCAATTTAGATCTGCCGGTCGCTGTGTCAACTTGCCGCGGTCACCTCATTGCAGCGCTGTCATGTATTCGCTAGGTTAGTTAATAATTTGGTTGTTAAGAATTGACACATGAGTCTGAAACTCGTCCGAAATTCAAGCAACTTCGACAAATGACGATACACGGTCGGTAAAATCGCTACTTTTCGGTTTGCCCAGGCATTAATGAATAGCAGTGTAATGAATAAAATTAAAAACAGCAAAGTATTGTTCGAATCCTTGTCTCGAAATTTTCTTTATTTTCCAATGTTTTTAAAGGAGGTGCTCGAAATGGCCCCCCGCCATCTCGATGCAAAGCCGAGCACGTCGCAAAAGACTCGAACCGCAACTCCGGAACATTTCTGGAGTGACTGATTGCAGCGCTGCTTCAATACGAGCCTCCAAGTCTGCCTGATCTGCAATGGATTCTCGGTAGACTATGGATTTAACGTGGCCCCAGAGGAAAAAATCCAAAGGATTCAAGTTCGGGGATCGTGGAGGCCAATTCTCGACGCCACCTCGTCCGATCACACGATCGCCAAATACATCGCGCAGCATGTTCTGTGATCGCCTGCTCGTATGTGCAGGTGCCCCATCCTGTTGGAAATGAGCCCCGTTGAATTCATCCAACGTCATCCCTGCACGGATGCATAATCTCCTAAGGCATCGCCGAAGAAATTCGCAATACCTCTCCGACGTGAGGTTCCCGTCAAAATGGAATGGACCAATCTGCAAAAATGTAAAGAAAACAAGGGTGGAAGAAAAGGGGAAGGATCTGGTCTGAGGCGTGAGAGGAGAGGGACAGAATTTTTCGTAATTTAGTATAAAATGATGCCACTGGAAAGAAAATTTTGTTGGAAAAGATCGATATTTTGTTGGGTTCATCGACTAAACCGTTTTTTTTTTAAATCACAAAATTTTTGTGTCACAGCAAGAAATATTCTAGAAAGTCTTTTCCAAGAGTAAATTTTGTCTCATTTCAATCGTAAATTTTGTTGACAGTTCCGTTGGAAATGAAAAATATTGTCAAAATGATGAAAATTTTGGAATTATCCAAAAATATTTAGTTCACCGTGTTCAACAAAATATCGACTTTGTTCGATAAAACTTAAATTTCGACTGGAATTTTGAAAGATAAAAATATAAAATCCATAATTCCTTTTGTTTTTTTTTTCGTTTTTCGAAAGTTTTCATTGGTTATTTACTTACCAATTTGTTGTCGTATATTCCGGCCCAAAGATTCAAAGACGGAAATCGCTGTTGGTGGTTCCGAACAACAGTGGCTCGTGGATTGTCCTCCTTCCCGCTCCATACATGGAAATTGTGACAATTCCACGTACCATCTCTTCCGAAACTCGATTCGTCGGAATAAATTATTCTGTGGACGAATCCTGGATCCTCATTTTCCTTTCGGATGAGGAAACGGAAAAAATGCAGCCTTGCCGGAAAATCTTCCGGCTGTAAGGCCTGGACTCGCGTGTAGTGAAAGGCGTGCTTTTTCTCTGCCTTCAACGTTCGCTGCACCGTGCCGTACTGTTGTGCCCGCAAATCGTCACGTGGGGACGAGTTTGCCAAGGACGAGAATAGTTCGGGATGTTGCCAAGGTTGAGTCAATCTCCAACTCAATACTTTCAGTTTTAACTCTAAGTTTATTAAAAGGTGTTTGTTACAATCGGGTTATGACCCTTAAGACCAATATGTGCGATGATGATCAGACACGTTCAGTGTCGGATCGCAGACTGCTCGAGTAGCAGGGAGTCCTTGGTTTTATTGGATTAGGGGTTTTACAATAATTGAGGGAGGTGGTAATTATTGGTCAATCGATCGTACCGATGTCTTGGGATTATTTCCCAATGAGTTCATTGAACGGGACGATCGATTGCGAAGTCTGTGATCGTCAGCATTTGATTTGACCTCGCTCGCTTTGGCGCTTTTCATGCGAGGTGTGCTTGGCGGGTCGATGGCCTGTTTGCTGACGATGCTTCGTTGCGAGCGAGGGCTGCTCACTTAGGAAATCCCTGAACCATTTTACCAGAAATCAAATATGCAATCGCCAGAAGTCACTGGAAATCGGGAGCGGCACATGATTCCTGATTTTATCATGATTTTTTAAAGAATATAGGAAATCGTGGAAATCGCAAAGAAATCACAGAATTTCGGAAATCACTGGGAATCGTTCATCCCCTCTTCGAGCGACCAAGCCTTTTTCCAATATTTATGTATAAATACGTTTATGGTGAAGAACACAAAACGCGTTCAAACAAGCTTTTGTTCGCACCGCACGTGTCTCAAGAATTTCGCTCGTAGCAGTACAGTTGATGTTCACCCGTGACGGCCGGTGACAGCAAGTAATAACGTCCATCTCTTTGTAAAATCAGTTTTTTTGTCTCATTAGAATAGTATTGAGTGAATATTATTGGTAAGTACTGACATATTTTTGATTTATGATCAAATTGAATATTTAATAATGGATAATTCCCGAGATAATTCCTATCAAAAGTGATTTACATTGTAAGGGTTTTACTGAAAACTTCGATAAACTTGACTTGCGGCCGCTCGCGGCTTAACCTTGAATTGTTTACAGTGGTTTCGAGAGAAGTCTATAATTTCACAATTAAAAAATGCTTAACCTAAAAATCTTAAAAAATATAAATTATTCAGCTAATGTTTTGTTCCAATTTTTTCGTCCTATCAAAGCATCAATTATGTAACACGAGATTCGGTTGAGATGGAACTCGGATGATAATTTAATAATTTAAATCGAGATTTAGATACATTTTCCTTCTTTCCTTCGCACTGTCTGTCGTGGATAACTTTTTTTCTCGCTGAATCGAGGTCTGAATCGTTTATGGTACTCGCCTCGGTATTCGCAGCATTTTTTAAAAAATCGTTATATTCACAGAAGAGAAATAATCGAGAAAACGATACCGAGAACGATACTTCGATGATAAAAACGTCTTAATTAAATTCTTCTCAGATAATTGAAGCTCCGTGACGAGCTCCACAACTAGTCAAAAAATGGGAGACGAGGAATGTGAACAAGAGAAAACCTCCGACAAAACAGAACAAATTTCTCCCTCAGATCACTTCTCGAAACTATTAGAAAGGGAATCGTTGACAATCATTCCAACTTACGTGAAAAATATTCTACGCTTAAATAATTATCTTAACCCGATTGCATTCGGTCACATTACCGAAGATGCAATTAAAGAAATGGAAACATTTGCGCGAGACGATATGGAAATCTTTTTGAAACCAGACGACCACCGAGAAGATTATTACCACAACTACCACACGTGTCCGGAAAAATTTAAATTCGTCATGGGAGACAAACATTTGCTTCTGGGACTGGTAAAACTTGTGGAATCCAAACCATTGGAATTTTGGAAAATGCCTGAACGTTCAGCTACTCCCTTACAAAAAAAAGGGCCTTCTTCCTTGCCCTCCTCGAAATTATACATTTCATCTCGCACTTCGTCAAAAACATCCAGATCGAATTCATCAATGCATCAAGAAAAAGGCGATACTGAGGAAGAGCGAAAAACTCTATCGAAACTCGTAAAAAAAATTGTGGAGGATAGCGATGGAAAAAATATCGAAAATAAGAGAGAGAAAATATCTACGCAAGATCTTGAAATTCAAGTTTCAGTGAGTGAAAATTATGGCGAAGATGGCTTTCCACACTCGTACACATACCGAGCGAACATTAAATGTCCTGAGTGTTCCTTTATCACGAAACTCACAAAATGTGGACAAATCGGAGAACGAGGATCGAAGTGGGTTCTGTCAAATTTTCGGAGACACATGAAAACTCACAACGACATCGCAAATGAAAAATCGAGAAAACGGAAAAATTCTTCTATCGTGGAGATTCTTAGAGCATCCAAGTGCAACAAGTTAGATGAATCAAACACTCCTAAACTCGCCCTCGACAAAACTCATTCAACCTCAGCTTCGACCGACGAAAGATCGACGAAAAACGGCAAGTTGTCTGAATTTATTCCGATCTTGTATTCATCGGAAAACTCGCCGGAAAAACGTTGGGATGAAATGCGTGTCATCGAAGGATCCGAGATCATGAGTATAGCATCTGAGAATAAATCTGGTATTTTTTTTTTTATTCAGCCTTCGTCAGCTCTACCATTTTGTATGGTGTAATTTTTAATTTTTTCTAAAATTCAGCAGATGAAATACCGACTACTGCCGACAGTGCGATTCATGAGACGAATGGGACGAATTCAGGAGCTTCGGTTTCTCTGTCAACTCCAACTGGATTAATTTCGAGTTCATTTAATCTTCTCTATGGTCAGGAGCAATCGGGGGAATCCTAAGTCGAGATGGTCATCGAACGGACTGTCTTGATGGAACCGACTCATCAAAAGTTCGTACTCTCACAGGAAATTACGCAAGAATGCATCGCAATATCAAAAAATTGCATTCATCAGTAGACTCGAGTCAAACTCGGATAACTGCTTTTTATCCAATTTTGAGTCAGCTAAAGTCAGTAATCGAAAAAAACAAAATGTTAAGTGACACGTTAATGAATTTTGTCAATTCAAAAAATGAGAAATTCCCCACGAGTGGAGAGGTTAGAACCGGGCAAATTCATTCTGAGTTTCTAACAAAATTGTTTGAAAGCGCGGAAAAACAATGCAACAGAAAAGTGCAAGGCAGAAGGCATGACGAAACATTAAAGCTTTTTTGTACTTATTTATTCACTATAGGAGGTAGAATGTTATATGAAACGCTTTACGCTAATTTACCGATTCCATCTCTCAAAACGATTAGTCGAGTAATGTCCAAAAATAGCCATGATATTATAGAAGGTGCGGTGCGAGCGAAAGAGTTGAAGGAATTTCTGGTTTCAAGAAATTTACCTTTGACGGTTTGGTTGAGTGAAGATGCGACTCGCATTACAGGGCGCATCCAATATGACAGTGCTTCGAATCAGTTGGTCGGTTTTGTATTGCCGTTAAATAAACAAAGGTTACCGATCGCAGGTACTTACGAAGCCACCTCTGCTCGCAAGATACAAGAAAGCTTTGAGACTGGTACTGTATCTAGTTTAGCATACGTGATAATTGCTCAATCTCTTGCACAGAACGCTTCAACTTTTTGTCTTTGTATATTCGGCACAGACAATAAGTTTTTTTATGAGGATGTACTTAAACGATGGGCATATATTGTCGAATGTTTACAGAAAGAGGGCATTGCAGTAATTGGCGTATCTTCGGATGGGGACCCCAGATTGTTGAAAGGCATGCGAATAATAAATCAGTTGGGCAAAAAAAGTGAAAAATTTAAAGATTCCAATGGAACAGTTTTCGAAATGCCTTATTTTCATGCAAAATTAGAACCAAACATAATTCCTATCCAAGATAGCGTTCATATCGGAGCCAAGCTGCGAGTCCGTCTGCTGAAACATTCAAGCTTACTTCCGATGGGAGATTTTTTGATATCATCAAGTCACTTACGAATTTTAATGAAATCGAATTCCAAAGATAAGCATTGTTTGACCGAAAAAGATTTATCGCTAAAAGACAAGATGAACTACGCATCGGTTGAAAAAATTTGTGATTTTTGATACTTAGTTTAGTGATTTGTGATACTTAGTTTTAATCGGTTCGTTACTTTTAAAAGTAACGAACCGATTAAAACTAAGTATTCCCCAAAGTGACGCAACCGTAATTTATTTAGATATAATTAGGCTCTATCTGGGTGCATTTCTTCAAGAAGATATGTCTCCTCTTGAAAGGATCGGAAACAGTTGGTATTGTATTTTCATCCTACGATACTGGAGAGCGTGGTTGTCGAGTAAAACCGAATATTCCGTCACAGATAATTTCATTTCACTCAATACTTATTTATGCATGGAAATCAATGCTCATGGCTTGATAAATTTCATTTTCAATTTAAAAAAACACTCTGCCACTACCGGTAACATCACAAAACTGTTTTTGCCTTCGCTAGCCAGTAGTCAAGCTTGCGAAAGTTTTTTTAGACGTTTGAGGTCTATGAGCACCACCTATTCCACTATCGTTAATACGACACTTCTCGAAACTTTCCAACGAATCGAAAGAATCTCTTTGCAGGAAGATATATCGTCTGGTAATTTAAACGAACAAACCAAGCTTTTTCTGTATCCAAGAGCAGGAACAAGTAAAAAGCGAGACAATGAAGAGTGTTTATTACCTCAAACAGACGATATTCTTCAGACAATAGAAAAAGCCAAGAACGATGCATTTTCAAAAATTCAATCTCTAGGCATGAACGTGAATTTTGAGGCAGGTGATCAAATATCTTGCAAATTATTAGAAACGGACGGTGATAATTTTGAGAACGACGATAGTGATGAAGCTAACGACGAGGGTTGCGATGTAGAAGAAAATGTAGAGAATATCGAGGAGAATAGTCAACAAGAACTGTGTGAGGATTTGAGCGTACTCTCAAATATACAAGGTGGCCTCGATTTTAAGTCTTATGAAGAATTGAAGATTCAACTTCACTCGCGGAGTCCTTTCGTCGTGGTCAAAGATCAGAAAAATAATGAGTCAGTAGTGAGAAAATCTTCTCTTTGCTGGTTATTCAATACGAATTCATCCAGTTTAAGCACTGATCGGTTAGAGAGAGTTCGAGATTCCGAATTAACCAAAAATATGAACAAACGAGGGAACAGTCATGATAATATTGATTTTGTAAAAGTTTGTGACGAAATTCATATCGGTGATTGGTGTCTCTTCAAAAAGTTGAACAGTTCCAAGCGAGGTTCCAAGTGTTTTGTTGGACTCATTTTAAGTTTTGTGTACTTGGAAGGAAAGACCCTAAAGAGTCACGAGTATTCTAGTTTGTATGCAAAAATCAACAATAATACCAAAGAGATTGGAGTGCTGTGCCAATGGTATGATTTAACGTCGGAGAGAGTCTTAGTTCCTGTACCGATGGATGTGCATGGGTATATTAATATAAAACAGTACCATCGAACCATGTCATCTCCGATTGTTAATGAAAAAAGTTTAAGTGTTTATGAAAATGTTTACAAAAAAATAGAAAAATTATTCTAATATTTTTACGATGTGTGTTATTGATTGAGTATCCATGTACCCCAAACCATGAAATAATTATTATTAATCTATAATAAGAAATCAACATTTTTCATTCTAGAAATCAGTGATTTCTAAAATTTCGAAATCACTCATAATTATTGGAATTAGCATAAATCACATGAAATCGCAAGTAATCTCATCGATTCAGAAATCGCCGGAATCCTAGTCGAATTCATAAGGAATCGATTTCTTTTGGAAATCGGCGAACCACGGAATTAGCTAGTGAGCAGCCCCTCGGTTGCGAGTGAAATCGTCGTTTAAAGAATTTGGTTGCGACATTCGGCGCAACAATCCTCCCCCCTTGGGGAGATGAAACTTGGTTTCGACTTTCCTAGTAATCCAAATTCTGTTATTGGTCTTTGGGCTTACAATTTTTTTGTTTACATTTTCGTTGAAAAATTGTTATAGGTTTACATGTATTTATAGGGTATCCGTATTAATTGGTCTCGGTGACGGTGAGTATATAACTTTTAAGTCTGAAGCTTGTATTTCTCTTTTTGCTTGCGTTGATGAAATTGCCGTCGGTCGCTCAATGTCGGAAATTGTCCGAGCGCACCGACCTCTGCTAAATTTCCGAATTGCAATTATTATTGCGGAAATAACGAGTACTGTTATTGTTATACCGTGAAGGGAATAATTTCCCAGGATGTGAAGGTATTGACCTGACCAAAGGTCTGGTTCTTCATTTAATTTGTTTTGCAGATTTTCGATTCTTTCGCCTAGCTTATTTACTTCGAGAGGATTTGTAACAGTTTTATTCGGAGTATTGAGATTCAAATTTAAATGTTTAACGAGTGGTGCTCCGATCTCGAAGGTTAGGTTGTGTGGTGGTATAAAGTTTACAGTTTCTTGTTGGGTATTTTCTATTATAGTTGTTAGTTTAAAATCGGCGGCAGTGACGGAACATTTCCCGTCCAAAACCAGTATTCCAGTATCGATAATCGTTGTGTACGCAGTTTTTTCATTCTTGCATTTTATCGTGAGAGATTCTGGGTTTGGGGCTACGTAAAGCCATCTTCCTGGTTGTTCTAATGTTATTATCATAATGTCTTCTAGTTTTACTATTCTTGGCGTACAATTACTTTTCTCTGGTTTGCTGCCGAGGTAGACAGATATTTCGCAGGGGGTTGATTTTCCTATAACTTGCGTTGCCTGTTTTGGTTGGCAATAGTACTGTTTTCCTAGTCTTTTACAATCTTTTAGATTCTCTTCTGATAGTGAGAGATAGTTTCTGTTTTCCGTGTCTACCGTAATGATTTTTTCCTTCGTTTCTAGGAATTGAAATGTGTTCGAATTTGCTCTTACCGGTAGTGGATAGACTTTGTTTATTGTAAATGCGGTATTTTCTATTAATGGAATTTTTACTACGATCACTACTCGTGATCTGCTGCTGTAGGAGCCTAATTCGGATGTTTTTAGTATATCCTGAATTTTTTCCGGTGTTATTCCGACTGGGAAGCTTAATCCTTGAGGGATGTTTACGCGTGCTTTTGTTAAATAGTCTATTAGTTGTCTAGGTGAAATAATAGTTGGGTCTACTAATCCTTTCGGGATTCCTATTAGAAAATTTGAAATTCTTCGTACATCGTTTAGTAACGGTGTTAATACGAAACCGATTGCGTCTATGTTTTCGTCTAGGTTTTCTCTTTGTGCTACTAGGTCTGTCTGTTGATTGAACGCTTTTTCTATGTTTTTTATTGCTTTATTTAAAGCGTCCATGTTCGCAATGGTTTGTGCCTTAGCGTATTGGAAAAGATTTGTAGTTGATTTTAAAATTTGCAAGTTTTCTTTTAGTATTTTTCCGTCTGTTGCCTGTCTGTTACTTATTTGTTGTATTTTTTCTTCTTATTTTTGGGCGTCGTCGGCGTCCAAATTTCCTGTAATTGATTTTATTATTGATCCTAAACCGTTTATTAGGCCTCTTTTCACTCTCGGTTTTTCTTTTCCTACGAGGTCGTGGATGGTTTGTAGCTCGGTTTTCAATGATTCTATCATTGGTTCCATGGTGGTAGATAGTGTCGAACATAGGGTGTCTTGTTGCGTGTTGTTGCATATTTGTTTTAGAGCTGTCATGGTTTTTTCCAGCGTAGACTCTCGGAGTTGGATTGGTCCTAGATCCAGTTGGATTGCCAATTTCCAAACTTCTTTGATGGTGTGCAATGTTCCTATTTCTTCGTAGTAAATTCCAGGCGTGGTTCGTAATTTTTCCACGTGGAATTGTTCTTTCCCGGATGTCGGGGCCAGCACGGTCATGCACCTGTAAATGGTGCATTCGTTAGCTAAGTTTTTTTGCTGATGCGGTATCGCTGGGGTGTGTTGCCCTGGACGGTTGCTTTTTAGTCGTAAGTCCGTCTGTCTTTTTCCGTAGTGCTTGAAATCGGGAGTCGTCTTTTTCTTTCTGTTTCCCTCTTTGTCACTGCTGGTTCTTTCTATAAAATCTGACGTTTTCGTTCAGCAGTTTTATTATACCAGTTTTTGTCGTTGCTGTCACATCGTTCGTGAGTTTAACAAGGTGAGTTTAACAATTTTTTGCTTTCTTCTCCTTTTCTATTGAAATTTCTTATTTATTTTTTGTTTTACTTTATTTTATATACTTTTTTTTTTCTTTTCGTGTTCCAGAAAATGTCTGGATCTGGTCTTGGGAAACGCAACCATTCCGTTGCTTTTGGGCCGCTGGCCCATTGTTGGACGGATGGAAAGTTTCATTGGATGGTAAGTTTTGTTTACTTATTTTATTTTATTTTATTTTATTTTATTCGTGATTTTCGTTTTCCTTCTATCTTTCATATTCTTCGCATTTTTCTTATTCATATATTTTCTCTTTGTTCTCTTTTTATTTATACTAATTTGTTTTGTTTTTGCTTTTTTTTTTTCTAGAAAGTGCGCAGGGCGGCTTATCATGGGCCGGTCAACCAGCTCTGGATGGCGCCTTTCATCGCGGCGGCGAAGATCGCAAGGGCGCGACGTCTGGAGTGCGCCCTGGCATGGGCGCGTCTGTGGCGGGAGGACCCGTGGTCGAAAGAGTTGGATGAGTGGAATTCCGATGCCGTGCCCGGTGACTTATTGGGCCTACGTCGGCTTTTCGGAATGTCCGCTTACCCTGGCCCTGTGGAGGGCCCTTCCGATGATTTGTGGGAGCTTTTTGGTCCCGAACGTTTCCACCGGTGTCGTCGACGCGAATTATCGTGATTTTGCGATTATATTTGCTCGTATTTTAATTTTTTGTTTATTTTGGATTTATTTTGAATTTATTGTAACAATATACGGAAAATTTCTGCTTTAATTTGTTTTACGACGTTATTTTCTTTGTCCTTCTCTCCTGCGTTCTTCTTCCTCCTTTTTCTGAATCATTATTTATTATTTATTCGTTTTATTATTGTCTTTATTCTTTCTATTTTATTTAAATTTCATTGAAGACATTTTTTTTTTTTTTTTTTATGTTGTGCTTGTGCCAACCAATGTTGTTTTCTTTTATATATTTTTTCCTTTAATTGTGTTGTGCTCGTGCCAATCAATTTTTTGATTTTTTTTCCATTTATTATATGATTTTATTTGTCTCTATTTTATTTCATTCTTTCATAAACCGCTTTTTGGGTTTTATATATTTTTATATATTTACATATTTTTATATATATTTCTTTATTTATCTTTTCTTTATTATTTTGCGTTTCTTTTATTTCGTTTCTAAATTCTTTTTCGTTTTGTTTTATTATCCCGGAATGTCGAGACTTCCGTGGTGGGTGTCAGCGTTTTTTTTTTTTTTTTTTTCCGTTTCTCTGTTTTTCGCTGTTCTTCGTGCGTCGGCGGTTTGTGGGGTGCGGTTATCGGCGGCCATATTTGTCAGTGGGTGACGTATGGTTTGATGCGATCCACGTGCACTCGCATCGTACGTCGTCCGCGGCCGATAGTATAGTTTACTGCCGAATCTTTGCTTTGCACCGTGTAGGGCCCCGTCCACTTGGGGGTCAGTTTCGCCGATCTACCTCGACGTACGGTGGGATCGTGCAGCAAAACTTTGTCGCCAACACGGTATTCTGGTTTACCGGCGACTTTATCCTTGCATTCTTTCACCTTTTCCTTCCCTTTCGTCAATTGTTCCCTCGCTACCTGCCAAGTTGCTCGTAATCGTTCCCTCACTTCGGCGACGTAATCGTCGTACGTGTATGTTGTACGCGGGGGCTGTTTTAAGGCTGTCGGTAAGTCCGCTCGTTTACCGAAAACGAGTTCATGCGGGGAGTATTTGGTTGCGGTGTGAGGGGTGGTGTTGTACGTGAACATCGCGTACGGCAACCATTCATCCCAATCCGCCTGATCTTCCTGGATGAAGTTTTTCAGGTATTCCGCTAAAGTGCGATGAGATCGTTCAAGGGCTCCGTTCGATTGCGGGTGGTATGCTGTTGTTTGGATCTTTTTAATTTGGAGGAGTTTGCACATCTCCTTGAACAGATCGCTGAGGAAGTTTGTTCCTTGGTCGGACAGGATTGTTTTTGGGGTACCGAATTTGCAAATTATTTCGGTTATTAGGCCCTTTGCTACCTCCTTTGCCTCTTGTGTTTTTAAAGGTACGGCTGCGCTGTATTTGGTAAGCGCGTCTTGGAATGTGAGGACGTATTTGTTTCCTCTCTTCGTTTCGGGTAAAGGCCCTACTATATCTACTGCACATTTTTCGAACGCTTTTTCTGGGGTGTCGGTAATTACCATCGGTGCGTTTTTCGTTCGCGTTAATTTGTTTCGCTGACATTTATCGCACGCTGATACGTATTCTCGTATCTCCTTTACCATTCCCGGCCACTTGTATTTTTCTTTTATTCTCTCTGTCATTCTTTTCTGGCCTGGGTGTCCACCGAGTGGTGCGTCGTGATACTCTTTTAAGATTATTTTTCTCTCCGTCTCTTTCGTTCGGAGTCGGATGACTCGTCTTCGCTCTCGCTTTCTCCTTCGCTCGTGTCCGGAGTTGCGTTTTCTGCTGACGGCTGTTTTTCTCGCTTGTTTTCGCTTTGTCCTTATTTCGTAGTCGGAGCGTCTTGTGAGGCGGGCCCTGTAGCGAGTAATGGCGGAGCGCTTTGTGGGGCGGGGCCTGTTGCGAATGATGGCGGCGTTCGCGCGACCTTGCGCGGCCTTCCCCGTCCTCGTTTCTCGGTCGAGTCGCGTTGCTCGGCCTGAGTCAGCATTATCGCGTAGATTCTGCTGAGTGCATCTGCATTGGTATTCTTTTTTCCGGCTTTATACTCGATTTCGTATGTGTATTCCTCGAGTTTGATTCTCCATCTCATTAACCTTGATCCTGGGTCCTTTACATTGAAGAGCCAGGTGAGGGGTTTGTGGTCGGTTACGATAATGAATTTCGTACCGTATATGTATGGGCGAAATTGCGCGACGGCCCATACGATGGCTAGCATTTCCCTTTCTGTCGTGGAGTAGTTCCTTTCTGCCTTGTTTAGGGTTCGGCTGGCGTAGCAAATAGGTAGATCGTCACCTATTTTTCCTTGTGAAAGGATGGCTCCAATTGCTTTATCCGAAGCATCCGTGGTAATCACGAATGGCTTGGTAAAATCGGGGTATTGCAATATAGGTGCTGTGCTCAGCGTTTCTTGCAATTGTTCGAAAGCCTGCTGTGTGCTCTCTGTCCACTCGAATTTTTTCTCCTTTTTTATAAGTTCGGTGAGTGGTTTTGCTAATTTTGCGAAATCCTGTATGAACTTGCGGTAGTAGCCTGCCAGTCCCAAGAATGATTGTAATTCTTTGACGTTTTTTGGAACAGGGAATGTTTTTACTGCCTTTATTTTTTCTGGATCGGGTTTCACTCCCACCTCGGTGATGATGTGACCCAAATATTGAGTTTCTTTTCGTAAAAAATGGCATTTTTTCGGCTGGACCTTTAAATTGGCTTCTCTCAGCCGGTCGAATACTTCTCGTAATCGTTTATTGTGCTCTTCGAAGGACGAGCCGTGGATGACGATGTCGTCCAGGTAGACGTAACATTTCAACCCTTGAAGTCCGGCCAGAACTGCGTCCATTAACCGTTGGAATGTGGGTGGAGCGTTTTTTAGTCCGAAGGGCATTCGGTTATATTCGTAGTGGCCCATAGGTGTTGAGAAGGCTGTTTTTTGTTTGTCTTCCTCAGCCATCTGGATCTGATGGAATCCAGAGGCAAGGTCGAGCGTCGTGAAGTACTTGGCTCGGCCCAGCTGGTCCAATATTTCGGCAATGTTGGGCAGTGGATATGAGTCCCCTTCTGTAACCTCGTTTAACTTCCGAAAGTCTACTACGACTCTTTTCTTGATGTTACCCTCGGCGTCGGCCTTTTTTGGAACGACCAGTAGCGGCGCATTCCATGGACTTTTGCTTGGACGTATAATTCCGTCCTTGAGCATCTGTTGTGCTTGACTCATCACTTCAGTTTTTTGCGTTTCTGGCAACCGATATGGCCGTATATTTACCGGCACGGTGCCTTCCCGTGTATGTATACGGTGTTTCACAAGATCTGTGGTACCGAGTATTTCTCCCTCGAGATGAAATACGTCAGAATATTCTTTGCTGAACTCTCTTAGGAATTCTTCTTCTTCCTTGTTGAGATGTGCTTGACTTCCCAACTCTTTCCACAGTTTTTCTTGCCTTTCCTCTTTGCTGATCGTGTTGATCGCTGGGGTTTTTTCTTCTGCTTTAGAGTCCGTTTCGGGTTCGTTTTGGAATTCTTCTATTTCCACGGTGGGTCGGTTTATTACGACCTCTTCTTCCAGGGAATTCCTCAGGATAATCGGGCATGCGAGTCCTGTTGCGGCGATATTTCCGCCTATTGTGATGCCTGGCGATATTTCCGTGGCTACTACGCAATCTACCTTTTTTGGTTTTTTGGTTTTGGCGTAGTGCACGCTCTCGGAGCGGGCTGGCAATTTTAATTTCCCGTCCCCGGTGATTAGTGGCTCGGTGTGTCCGTAAATTTTGATTGAACGGCCACCTAATATGTCCACATTGTGCCTTTTTATGAAGTCCATTCCCAGGATTCCATCGGTATTGATCCCGATCCCATCGTCGATGACGAAGAATCCATGGCGGACGTTGACAGCTGGTGTTTCCAACACCAGTTCCACTTTGCATAAAGCGTGGAAAGTTTTTCCTCCTACCCCTTTCAGCTCCAGCGTCTCGTTGTACGCCTTGGTATCGGGGTGGATGGCACTTTTCTTGATTAAGCAGCATTGTGCTCCTGTGTCGCCTTTTAACGTGAGAATTTTTTCAGTTGCCTGCGGTGATGCGATGTAGAAATCACTTGCTGAGTCTTCAGGATTTAAAGCGTGTATTTGAACGCTTGCTGGGTTCGCGGTTGACCCAGTACTTTTGAGCTGACCTGTAGCTCGCTGCTCGGAAATTGTGCTGACGGTGAAATTTTCGTGAGCCTCGATTGCATTGACCGTAAATGACCCCACTGTGGTCTTATTCTGGTCGCTTGTGCTCTCACTTGTTGAAGCGCGGGGACCGTTGTTATTACGGTTGTTGTTGTTGTTGCCGTTGTTGTTGTTACGGTTGTTGTAACCTGCCCGTCCGTTGAAGTTTCCCCGGTTTCGTCCGGAACCTCGCTGCGAGTAATTTTGGCGTTGACCAGAGTTGTTTTGCTGATTTTGCTGTTTATATAGCCTACTGCGACATTCTTTCCAGTGATGACCTGGTTTTTTGCAGTAGGTGCAGGTTATTGCCCCTATGTTACCTGTCGGAACGGGTAAATTGCTTCGTCCGTTGAAATTCGAGCTTCGGCAGTCTTTGGCCGAATGACCTGGTTTTTTGCACTTTTGGCAAAATTCGTGACGCCTCTCGGGGTGCGTCTGTTCGCTACGGATTCGTAGCCTTGCAGGACTGTTTCTTCGTTTTGGGCCCCTTTTATTGCAGAAGTTAGATCTGGGTACCCTTTGGCTTTGACGAGGAGTTGATACTCTTTTTTGAGTCCTCGTTCGAAATTTGATAACGCTAGTTTTCTGACGTAGCGTTCTACCGCGAGTTTTTCCACTATTGAAGATTCGTTTTCTATGCTTGCTTCTATTAGTTCCATTGTGAGAACTTGTAATCTTTTACCAAACTCTGCTATGCTTTCGTTATGGTTTTGTTTGCACGTGTGCATCTCTACTTGTAGAGCTTCTACCGTTCTTTTTACCCCGTATCGTTCCGTTATGTGCTGTCTAAAAGCCTCGTAAGTTTCTACGTTTTTATAACGGATGTCTTCCCGTGCGTCGTCTATCAGTTTGGTTGCCAATACAATTTTTAAAAGGGTGTATTTGTCGCTGTCGTCTACTAGGCTATGGGCTAGTTCGTACGCGTCGAGGAGGCTCTTTGCTCGTCTAGGGTTATCGCCGTCAAAAGTTGGAATTAACGCTCGTGCCTCGCTTAAGGGCATGCCTCTGGGTCTCCTTGGGGGAGTGACAGGGGGATCGGTTGTGGTTGAAGTGCCTCCGGCACCAGTGGTTGGGTCGACTATGAGTACAGATTGATCCGGCATTGTGACGTTATGGGGGATAATAGACAGAGAAAGATCTGGCAAATCGGTTCTACTGAAACTTTCGGTTTCTTCCGCGTCTCGAAAAGATTCTTCTGAGTCGAGGGACTGGTTTAGGGTGTCTGTGCTCTGACTGCGCTTGATGTTTTTAACTGATTGGGAATGTTCTAATTTTGGGGAACGTGTAAAAGTGAGATTACGATTGAAAAATGAGTCTAGGGATCGAGATATTGCGCGTATGCCCGGTAATTTTAGACGGTTTACGAGATCGTCGTTGGACATACGTAGCTGTTTGATTCGCTGTTTTTCGCGACTGGTTTTGGCGGGTTACAAAAGAAATTGTTCCGTCACTTACAGGACGATGATCTGGTAGATCTGCATGCTGGTTGTTGATCCTCTGGCTGCTTTTCCCTCGAAATGGTGAATCTGCTTGGTCGATTGGTCCGCTCTTCGGGTAGACGGTTGTCGTTCTCCGGGTGTCGAATTTGAACAGCTTTGGGCGCCCGTTGTCCTCGTTCGGTTGATCCTCGGATACTTGACAGACGTCGTCCTTCTGGCGGTGTGTGAAAATTTCCTTTTCACCTCAGAGTGTAGTCGAGTTCTTGAGTTGTGGCAATCCCACCGCTGCCACCAATGTTGTGCCCGCAAATCGTCACGTGGGGACGAGTTTGCCAAGGACGAGAATAGTTCGGGATGTTGCCAAGGTTGAGTCAATCTCCAACTCAATACTTTCAGTTTTAACTCTAAGTTTATTAAAAGGTGTTTGTTACAATCGGGTTATGACCCTTAAGACCAATATGTGCGATGATGATCAGACACGTTCAGTGTCGGATCGCAGACTGCTCGAGTAGCAGGGAGTCCTTGGTTTTATTGGATTAGGGGTTTTACAATAATTGAGGGAGGTGGTAATTATTGGTCAATCGATCGTACCGATGTCTTGGGATTATTTCCCAATGAGTTCATTGAACGGGACGATCGATTGCGAAGTCTGTGATCGTCAGCATTTGATTTGACCTCGCTCGCTTTGGCGCTTTTCATGCGAGGTGTGCTTGGCGGGTCGATGGCCTGTTTGCTGACGATGCTTCGTTGCGAGTGAAATCGTCGTTTAAAGAATTTGGTTGCGACATTCGGCGCAACAGTACGATGACCGTAGCCGCCTCGCAACACTGCGAATGCTCGTCGTGGGGTTAGCTTCGAACTCCTCGAGGATTCTTTCCTCCACTTCCGCAGTTCGCGCGGTCCTCGGAGCACCACAATTTTGCTTATTCGGCAATGTCGTGCCCGTTTCGCAGAATCGACGGTACGCGCTCATGATCGTTCTGGCGTCGGGACATCGTGCGTTGCCGAACGCCTCGCGATACGCCTCCTCTGCCCGCGCACTGACATACCCCGTCTCGATGTACTTTTCAACCATCTGGGCGTATTCTCGCGGCTCGTAATGGGCCATGTTGAAATTTTTTTGCGAAAATCTGTCACAGCACTGCGATGACGGAAGGAAAAAGACTGGTGGCTGTGGCTTCTACGCTCATTTGTTCAAAAGCATCGCCTACGCGTTTCGTGAGTTATGCATTTGTTTTTATTTCGACATGGAGCATCACGAGCCGCGCGAAAACGCCGTAATGGTTGTGAACGTGCAAAATGCCGTAGAATTCGTATTTTTGTGGCAATCCCAACAAAATTCTTAGAGCATGAAGAGCTTGCAGATTACGCAAGCTATTATTTGAAAGGGGTCGAATACTCCGAAAAATTGTCCAACTTCCGGTCTGGAAAAAAGGCTTTACAACTCCCGGTATGGAAAAAAGATTTTTTTATTTCCGGGATAGTTCGTTACTATCACCAGGAATCGAGAGATTTCGATTTGTTGACGATCAAACTCATTAAGCTATTTTTTAAAGGGGCTTGAATGCTCCAAAAAATTCTCCGACTTCCGGTATGGAAAAGAACGACTTTTTCATTGAATGATTAGTTCTAGTCGATGCCAAGTAAAGTAGAAAAAAAGTTTCGCGATGATCGGAACTACGGAAACAATTTTTTAAGGGGATTAAATATTGCGAATGACTCGACAACTTCCGGTAAGGAAAAAGGAGAATTTTTTATTTTAGGGACAGATCATTTTCATCACCAGGAATCGAGAGATTTCGATTTGGCGACGATCAAACTCATTAAGCTATTTTTTAAAGGGAGTTGAATACTCCGAAAATGGTTCAACTTCCGGGCTGGAAAAAAAACATTATTTTTATTTGAGGGACAGATCGTTATCATCACCACGAATCGAGAGATTTCGATTTGTCGACGATCAAACCCATTAGGCTATTATTTAAAAGGGGCCGAATACTCCGAAAAATTGTCCAACTTCCGGTATGGAAAAAAGCAATTTTTTTATTTCCGGGACAGATCGTTATCATCATCAGGAATCGAGAGATTTCGATTTGGTGACGATTAAACTCATTAAGCTATTTTTTAAAGGGGCTTGAATGCTCCAAAAAATTCTCCAAGTTTCGGTATGGAAAAAGGAGACTTTTTTATTTCAGCGACAGATCGCTACCATCGCCAGAAATGAAGAGATTCCGATTTGGCGACGATCAAACTCATTAAGCTGATTTTTAAAAGGGTTGATTACTCCGAAGTTGTCCAACTTCCGGTCTGGAAAAACGACTTTACAGCTTCCGGTATGGAAAAAAAGCGATTTTTTCATTTCAGGTACAGATCGTTACCATCGCCAGGAATGACGAGATTTCGATTTGGTGACGATCAAACTCATTAAGCTAATTTTTAAAGGGGCTTGAATACTTCAAAAAATT
The DNA here is from genome assembly GCA_963921915.1 of Hyposoter dolosus. Taxonomy (NCBI): domain Eukaryota; kingdom Metazoa; phylum Arthropoda; class Insecta; order Hymenoptera; family Ichneumonidae; genus Hyposoter; species Hyposoter dolosus. The sequence goes on along the minus strand of OY998130.1, from coordinate 24,918,359 downwards.
CTCCAACTTCCGGTATGGAAAAAAGCAACATTTTCATTTTAGGGACGGGTCGTTACCATCACCAGAAATCGAGATATTTCGATTTGGTGACGGTCAAACTCATTAATCTATTTTCTAAAGAGGGTTGAATACTCCAAAAAATTCTCCAACCTCCGGTATGGAAAAAGGAGACTTTTTTATTTGAGGGACAGATCATTACCATCGCCAGGAATGAAGAGATTTCGATTTGGTGACGATCAAACTCATTAGGCTAATTTTTAAAGGGGCTTGAATGCTCCGAAAAATTCTCCAACTTCCGGTATGAAAAAGAGCGACACTTTTATTTTACGATTAGTTCGATTCGATGTCAAGTATATTAAAAAAAATGTCGCGATTTTTTTTTATCGAATGACGTTTGAATTTGAAAACGAATCGCAGGAAAGTCAGACGTCATTACCATCGTAACCGTTGTTCAGCCCGCGCCAAGTTTGCATCCATCGGTTAATCGAGTGCAGAAACAGAGATGCGACTAGGTTTGAACGTGGGTTAAGCAAATTCTGATGTCCGAGTGCCAAGATGCTCACCCTGCATGCGAAACGTAAACTCGTTCGACTATCTGAACATTTCGAGCCGCACTTTCTTCACTGTTGTATGGACCGCGTGCAGCACACACCATTCGGTTGATCGATGTCAGTCGGATCGAGTGAATCGCTTTTCAATGTGGGTTAGACCCCGAAATATTGCACTCTAAAAAGTTTTAACCAATCGCCTCCAGTTCAAATTCGGTAATTGCTCAAAACTTTTTAGAGTGCAATATTTCGGGGTCTACCCCACATTGAAAGGCGATTCACTCGATCCGGCTGAGATCGATCAACCGAATGGTGTGTGCTGCACGCGGTCCATACAACAGTGAAGAAAGTGCAGCTTGAAATGTTGGGATAGTCTCGAACGAGTTTACGTTTCGCATGCAGGGTGACCATATTCGCACTCGGACATCAGAATTTGCTTAACCCACGTTCAAACCTAGTCGCATCTCTGTTTCTGCACTCCATTAACCGATGGATGCAATCTTGGCGCGGGCTGAACAACGGTTACGATGGTAATGATGACGTCTAATTTTCATGATTTCAGGAAACATAACAGAACTGTCCATTGGTCAATCGGTGACGACGTGTTATCGTCTCACGTTGCACGGAAAAGCGTTGTTTTCCATGCAATGCGTAGTAAAATGCAAAAAATCTTATCCCGGCGAGGGATTTTGCTTCGTTTTCATGAAATAAACGGCTTCGTCGAGCGGAATTTTTTTCAAAAGAATGATGAATTTTCAGGATTTTTACGCATGAAGAAAAAAATGTGAAAAAATCGTTAAGAATGTTGTCATTAGTACGAAATATGGGAGTTATCGATTTTATTAAGATTACGATGACTGCAAGAATTTTCGCTTCGTTTTTATTAAACAAACGACTTTATCCGAAAAAAATCATCATTGTGCGATCACGTCAGCTGATGTTCGCATTTCCAACCGCTTTCAATCTGTCAGAACAGTCAAAACATTCGTCGTGACACATTGCTAACGTCACTCGACAGTTACATGTTTCTCGCGCAAAAGTCGAGTCGTGTGACATTGCCGCCGAAAGAATCGACAAACGTTTCTGCTGTGAATGTGAGCGAGAGCCCCGTCTTGGCCCCTATGTCAGACGGCAGTGAGGCGTCGCACATCATGGCCGCCAGCGACCTTCTCATTGGCTTAAAAATCCAAAATTCTATTGCTTGCTATTTAAAACCTATTGTGAATTTTGAAAAACCGTTAAGTAAGATTGCTCCTGATACCGTTCCGGAACCGAGGATACCCGGACAGCAAGTCTTTCTGAATCACCCTGTATACCTGGACAACGAAAACGATGGAGTCGTCGACCTAGAGAGTGAAAACTATGGAGAAATATACCTAGACATCGAAAACCATAGAGAAATATACCTCGACAACGAAAACCATGGAGAAAAATACATAGACAACGAAAACCATGGAGAAATATACCTTGTGACGTTGTCACATTTTTCTTTGTCCCCTTTTTTTCTGCCAGCGTCGAGCCGCAGCGGGAGTCGCCGGACCCCCGAAAGGGACCGGCCCTTTTTTTCTTATTTTCCAGCTCCCGCAGACCGAGGAGGACCGAACGTGGCTGACGACCGTCGCTGGACCAGCATCTCGACTGCGATTACTCACGCGAGCGCGGGCGAGCGACCCACCGATCGAGCGATCACGAAAACTGCGTTGCCCTCTTTAATTGGTTTTTCCCTCCCTCCCCCGCGTGTAATATTTTATGTTCCCCCCTCAGCCCGACCCCCCCCTTAGCCCTGACGACATCGTCGAGTCGCGGAGCTCGTGTCCGTCATCGTCCCTCCGACAATAGGCTTGTCCGTCAGGTCGGAGGGAAACAGCGGGTTCCGCGGCGTCGAGGCGAGGCCGTCGATACGATCGCGCCACGGCCGTTTTGACAGCCGTGGGCGCCGCCATCTTTTATCGAGCCTCGGTCTCGCGAGGCAGACAGCGTGGCGCCATCGGTGCGCGATCTCACGAGGCCGGCGCTCGATATTCGATCGAACGACGGCCGACTACAACACCGCAGCCTGATTGGCTGCTGGCGCTCCCGGGCCTCGAAAAGCCTCGAACCAGCCGCTATCACGCGGCCGGGAGCTCGAGGAGAGCCCGGAGCGCCACACTTCCGCTCTGGACACGACGACACGCAGAGGCACACAAATTTTCCTTTCCTCTTTTTTCGAGTTCTTTTGAGAAAAATAGTGAGATTAAAATTAACGACGACCCGGCTTCCCGAAGGACCACTCTCTGGACCGTTTTGGAATATTTCGGCACCGCATTCTCGCGTTTTATTCGATAAAACCGAGGAGACAAGTAAGTCCTTCGATTCTTGCCGGGCGTGCGACGCCATTATCCCCTCGTGCTTTCCCAAATTCCCGATCAAGTTTTCGTTTGCTTTCTCGGACTTTTCGTTCGAGAAAGAGTTTCTTTCATCGGTCAGTCGACGCGACGAGTGTTGTGCCTCGAGTCGTTTCCCCGTCCACCCCCGCGAAGTCACTTTGCCTTTTTTTCTCGCCATTCCCCTTTGTTTCTCGCCCCTTCAGTTTTCGGACTTTCCACCGCGTTTTCGAGCCCCGTCATTACATTTTTTGTCAATCCCCCTCGTCGATCGCCCACCCCGTGTTCCCCTTTTCGATTAGTGAGTCCCGTTATTGGATTTTTGTGCGTGGATCGAACGAGACCTTGCTTCGTTCGGTCAATCGGGTTTCGCCGGCCGAACTCGATTCGAGTGTCCGCGTGGTTCGCTCCACCGCGTGGCTCGCTCGCTCGTTCCCCCTTTTTGTTCGTACGTCACTGGTATAATAAGACGCCTGAGTTTCAGGGACCCGCGGTCCCTGCGTTTAAGATTTTCTCGTTTCTCCCTGAGCCAGCCCGATTAATTACTTTGGATTATTTCACGAATTAAATTCTTTAACATTGTTCTTTCTTTTTCTTTGACCATTTTTGGAATAGATCTTGTACCGGTTGCTGGACCGAATAAACCAGCTGGCGCCCTTCTTCCCTTTTTTTTTGTTTGTATTCTTTCTCAGCAATAAACCACGAATTATTTTGTTATTTTTATAACCCTTTGTACGATTTATTTTTCCCCATCTTTTGTCCCTTTTCCCTAGCGATTGTGTCGAGCCCGTCACAACCTAGACATCGAAAACCATGGGGAAATATACCTGGACAACGAAAACGATGGAGTCGTCGACCTAGAGAGTGAAAACTATGGAGAAATATACCTAGACAATGAAAACCATGGAAAAATGTACATAGACAACGAAAACCATGGAGAACTATACCTAGACATCAAAAACCATGGAGAAATATACCTAGACAATGAAAACCATGGAAAAATGTACATAGACATCGAAAACCATAGAGAAATATACCTAGACAACGAAAACCATGGAGAAAAATACATAGACAACGAAAACCATGGAGAAATATACTTAGACATCGAAAACCATGGAGCCGTCGACCGAGGCATGGAAAACCATGGTACCTAGACAATGAAAACCATACGGAAAGAGAGGCCCGTATAGTCTGTCTCTCTCGCTCAGTGGCGCGTGAAGAGTGGGGATACCGCGTTCAGCGGAGCGCGTGACGTCATGGGCCGAAAATGTCTACCAGACGCGTAAGGGCGTATGTCCAAGCGCCTGCGCGGACAACTTACGCCTTTCTGACTCCAAGAAACAGAAAACATCCCAAACCTCGCGTCCAAAATCTTCAATATCAGATTTCACTGGATTGGCTGAACGGATTCTGTTCTACCAAGGACCATTCGAAAGATAAAAAATCATAGAAAATTCGAGTCTAATATGAGATTTTTCCCTCAACCCGTTCTCTTGTGAGAACGATTTAAAGTTGCTGTGACGTCATAAAACGCCTATTTTACTGTATATAAGAGTACGGCAGCTCTCGCGCTACGCTTTCTTTTTCCAAGTATTAACTTGGCGTCGAGCCGCTGAGGCGTCTCTTGATCATTGCGCAAACCTACTTGTGAAATAAAAAAGTTGCCCTTTTCCATACCGGAAGTTGGGGAATTTTTCGTATTATTCAACCCCCTTAAAAAATTATTTCCATGTCTTGGAATGTTGTCAAACTTTTTTTATACGTGAATCGTTATCCAAATGAACTATTCCCGAAATAAAAACGGTAGCTTTTTCCATACCGAAAGTGGAGGATTTTTCGGAGTATCGAACCCCCTTAAAAAATACGTTCCAGACCTTCGATCGTCATGAAACTTTTTTTCTATGTCTATTATCATTGCAGGAACCTACTCGTGAAATAAAAAAATTGCCCTTTTCCATACCGGAAGTTGGGGAATTTTTCATAATATTCAACCCCCTTAAACAATTAGTTCCATAGCTTCGATCGTCGCCAAACTTTTTTTCCGTCATTTTCATGCTTCTCTTGAATTTTTGGCGGAATAAAAAAGTTGCCCTTTTGACTTTGAGAAAAATTCAATTTCGTTTATTTGCAACGATGGAAACTTCAGGATCATTCACTTGAATATCACGGAACAATGAAACCTCGCATAGCGACAAGCCATTCAGATTAATGGATTGGAAAAAGAATATTTAGCATCAAGATTATGGAAGAAAGAGGAAAACAATGGTTTGAAAAAAAGACGCGGAAAACGCGGAACGCGGTTCAAGATAATTAAAAGTGTAGTGTAGCGAAGATTGACATCATGTTCGACAATATTCCACAAGACAGATTCTTAAAACAAAGAAAAAATTAGGAAAACGGCACGTACGATCGACAACATGTGCGCGAACAAGTAACGGGAAAAAAAGAAAACGGACATGAGACTCAGCGATATTAGTTTATTAAGGGTGATGAAAGAAATCTGACTGATTGTTTGGTCGTTTACGGGCTATGCGGTGGCTGCTTCGGGAGCAAGGATGGAAATATTTAGCTACAAGTAGGAAATAGAAAGAATACAAGAAGGAAAACAGCTTTCAAAAAGAATCGGTACTCGTTATTCCATGAAAAACAGAATAAGAATCGGGGAAAAAAACAATATAGATTATGAAAAAACGCAGCAAGATCCGGAGGGGGTATCAATCGTACTATCGCGGATTACAACAGCACACCAAATAAAAAAGTGATGAAAGAAAACTAGGGATAGTAAAAGGAATTAGGGGAGCAAGATCGAATACAACATTCCGACATCACAAACAACGAAGAATTCCGAGGCATCTGCAAAGAATGAAATAAAATTTAGGGTAAAGAATAAGAAAGAACGCTATATATTTTGGGGAAATTAAAAAAAAAGAAGAAGAAATGATTTGCTTGATTAACACGGGAAAATGAAACCGCGCACGGCGACCAGTAGTTCAGATCAATGAACAAGTTTTTTTAGGAACAGATTTTTTTAGTAAACCGAGATAATGGAAGAAAGAGGAAAACAGTAGTATGAAAAAAGGACGGGGAAAACGCGGAACGCGGTTCAAGATAATTAAAAGTGTAGTGTAGCGAAGATTGACATCATGTTCGACAATATTCCACAAGACAGATTCTTAAAACAAAGAAAAAATCAGGAAAACGGCACGTACGATCGACAATACGATGGAAATAGATTTAATACAAGAAGGAAAACAAATTTCAAAAAGAATCGGTACTCGTTATGCCATGAAAAATAGAAGAATCGGGAATTACAACAGCACACCAAATAAAAAAGTGATGAAAGAATACCAGGGATCGTAAAAGGAATTAGGACAGCAAAATCGAATAGAACATTACGCCATCATAAACAACAAAGAATTTCTAGGCACCTAAAAAGAATGGAATAAAAGTTAGTATAAAGAAGAAAAAGAAGTAATGGTATTTTGGGGAAAATAGAAAAGAAATGAAATTAATTACTTGAATATCACGGGAGAATAAAAACTCGAATAAAATAGATCCGCTTACGCGATGAGCCATTTAGATTATTGAATTAGAATCAAATCGAATAGTATCGAAATAATGGAAGAAAGAGGAAAGCAATAGTATGCAAAAAATGACGGGAAAAACGCGAAATCCGTTTCAAGTTATCTAAAAATCCAAGTATAGCGACGATTGACATCATTTCCATCAATATTTAACAAGATAGTGTTTTCAAACAAAGTAGGAATTAGGAAAAAGGCACGTACGACCGACAACATGTGCGTGAACAAGTAAAGGGAAAGAAAAACAGAAAAATTGCTACTCCATTTATAGATTCCACACTGGCATAAAACTCAGTGATAATGCAGTTGGAATGAAATGAGATAATAATGTCAGAGAACTTAGCGGAATTTAGGGAAGTGACAGCTTCAATTGTCGTTTTGGAGGCAGGGTGAGATTAAGCCGATAAAGAAGTTCCAGAAAAAAATAGTGAAGTCAGGGGAAGTACCGGAAGGTCTGATATCTTATAACTTCTTCAAACATTTTTTCAATTTTCGTCTTATTTTGCAAATGTGATGTTCCTAGCAATGATATTGTTACCGATGCACACTGTTCTGCGAGTCATTCCACGACAATTAGACGATTCAGTACGAAACTTCAATAAATCTATTTAAATTTGTCATTTTAGATTGTTTTGGCGAATTTCTACGTTGTTGGAGTTTTGCATTGGGAATTGTGGGGTGGCTCGTACTCATAATGAGGTTGACGTTTCAACTTAAATATGTTATTATTATTCTAATCAGCAATCAGATACTATTTCTCTGAATGATACATAATTTTGTAATTTTCCTTTTTTCAAAACGTATCTTCACAATCGCTGGCCTGGCTCCTGATCCGAAAATGAAATTCAAATAATCAATACTATATAATGCAATTTATACCAGTTGGATGAAAAATTTAATGTCACTTCTCGTACAAGGGAATTTTAACAGTCGAAAATACGTAGTGTACCTTGCCCTCAGGCATCAGATCTGTAGGGCCGCTACTCTTCGGAGTTAACGTGGCCCTCGGTGAATCCGGAGTTTGTTTCAATTATTAGTACCGCTTAGGGCCGCTTCTCTCTCGAGTTAATGTGGCCCGACGTATTGCCAATGCTTGTTTCGAAGTGTTCAAGGAAGATGACACGTTTGTACTCTTTCGAGCTAATCTTTACAATTACATCGGAGTTACGGGTACAGGGCATAAAGATACAAATAATTCGATGGTACAAATTAATTGTAACGAACTTTTGAATGTATGTACCAATCTACTGTCAAATTTCAGGCTATCCGGGCACTTGAATGGAAGGGCTCTCCGTTCAATTGCCCGTTTAGTTCATAAATTTGATCGAACCTTCGCTGCGTTAATAAATATTTTACCCAAATTATAGCATTTGTAAATAGTTACAAGTATACCATAGAATTAAAGATACCACTGCCTTGAAACAATATTTGAAAACTTTATTGTATATTTCGAAACGTCAACCTCATATGACCTATTTGTAGTGAATAGTATTATATTGAACTTTGTGTACTCCTTGTTACAAATTTTTTTTATAGATTCGTGTAAGGTGTGCCTTTTGGCGAACGCGACTCATTTATATTTGCCATGTGGCCACCTCTGTTGCTGCGAAGAATGCGCAGAGCGCATCTACGTCACTCTAAATGACCGAAAGCGTCCGATATGTCGGATCAGGGCATCCGAGGCGCCTCGAAGAGTTTTCCAACCCGCGGAATGCTAATTCAATAAAAAACGTATAGCACACGATTCTGGTTGTTTTCTATGTATACCCATATATATCCTATACTCCAAGACGCATGTCACAAATATTAAAGAGACACGAATATTTTGGAGAGTTTAGATTCAATTCAAATTACCTGTACTTCGTAGAAAATCATCAATCAAGGATATAAGCATAGGAAACCGTAGAATCTCTTGTTTTTGTGTTACGATCATAGTGCATTCGTCAGCTCTTCATTGATACAACAAAAAATCGTAGAACAAAATGCTGTAGATATTGTTTTTTTCAAAAATGTTTGAAGATAAGAGAGATTCTTATAGTTCTTCGACTAATCAAAGCTCTCCCATCGTAGCGCGATACCAAGAAATTCAAAGTTTCTAAACGCTTCTAGAAATTTTCTCATAGTTTTCAACAGAGTTATAGAACTTTGAGTAGAAAAGACGAAATATGAAAAAAGAAATGTGCTGTTTTTAATCTTTTGAGGTCATATACGGTCTCAACCACCCACGGGGAACCGAAGCGAACGTAAATAAAAAATATTCATAGTTGCCCAAATCCCACAGTTCTGCCACTTGTGCCATTTTCTAAAAACGCTACCGCACACGGAAGCGTATTCGTAATTTCAACTTTGTCGTAAAAAAAACGAAGCAGTCTGGCATATTCGTTATTCTAGCGTTTGCTATTTTGTCGTTCGCTATTTTGACGTTCGCTTTTTCGATGTTGGCTATTTTGTACTTCGAATTTTTAGTCATTCGAAAATTTCACTTTCGAATTTTTCATACTCTATATTTTGGTCTCGCAGTAAAAGAACCGCTCTTTATTAAAAATTTAGAAAAGATAAACTTCTTACATATGTTGTGCCCGTGCAAATCGTCACGTGGGGACGAGTTTGGTTGGGACTGATTTATTCGGGATATTGCCAAGGTTGAGTTAATCTCCAACTCAATACTTTCAGTTTTAACTCTAAGTTTATTAAAGATAGTTCGTTACAATCGGGTTAATTGCCTCGAGACCAATGACGCGATAATAATCTGATGTTTCGGTGTCTCATCGCAGAGTGCTCGATTTGGGCGTTGCTTTCCCTTTTTATAAAGTTAGGGGTTAACAATTATTTGTGGAGGTGGTACTGATAAGTGGTGGGCAATCGATCGTCCGATGCCTTGGGGTTATTGTACAGGTAGATCGGGACGGTCGATGCTGAGTTTGATCGTCAGCGTTTTGATATGGCCTCGAAGTTGGAGCGAAGACTATTCAACTTGCTGAGGGATGCGCTTTTGAAACGGCGCGTGTACGACAGGTCAACTTCCTGTTGCTGGCGATTAATGTCTTGATTTTTATGGAATTGGTTGCTATGCGGGCGCAACAATCCTCCCCCCTTGGGAAGACGAAACTACGTTTCGACTTTTCTATTTGAGCAACATAATTCTGTAAAAATTGGTCTTCCGGCTTACAATTTTCGTTTACATTTGTTTTGTTGTAATATTGTTATAGGTTTGTGTAATTTTACAGAGAATCTGTTTTAAATGGTCGCTTTGACGGTGTATATATAACTTTTAAATCTGTCGTTCGGATATTTCTGTTCGTTGGCGTTGGCGAAATTGTCGTCGGTCGCTCGATGTCAGAAATTGCTTGGGCGCATCGGCCTCTTCTTATTCTTTGAATTACAAAATATTACTGCACAAATGATTAGTATCGTTATTGTCATACCGTGTAGGGAATAATTTCCCAAGATGTGAGGGTACGAATCTGACCAAAGTTCTGGTTCTTCGTTTAGTTTGTTTTGCAAGTTTTCGATTCTTTCGCCTAATTTATTTACTTCGAGTGAATTTGTAATAGTTTTGTTCGGAGTTTTGAGATTCAATTTTAAGTGTTTAACAAGTGGTGCTCCGATTTCGAAGGTTAGGTTATGCGGTGGTACGAAATCTACAGTTTCTTTTTGGGTATTTTCTGTGGTAGTAATTAATTTAAAATCGGCGGCAGTGACGGAACATTTCCCGTCCAAAACCAGTATTCCCGTGTCGGTAATCGTTGTGTGCGCAATTTTCGCATTTTTGCATTTTATCGTTAGCGGTTCCGGGTTTGGTGCTACGTAGAGCCATTTTCCGGGTTGATCTAATGTTATTATCATAGTGTTTACAAGTTTTGTTATTCGTGGCGTACAGCTGCTTTTTTCTGGTTTGCTGCCTAGGTAAACTGCTATCTCGCAAGGGATGGTATTTCCGATGACTTGCGTTGCGTGTTTTGGTTGACAATAATACTGTTTTCCTATCGTTTTACATTCTTTCAAATTTTCTTCTGTTAGCGTGAGGTAATTTCTATTTTCGCTATTTACTATGATGAATTTTTCTTTCGTTTCTAAGAATTGGAAAGTGTTTCAGTTTGTTCTTACAGGTAACGGGTAGACTTTGTTTATTTTGAATTCAGTATTTTCTATTAGTGGTATTTTTATTACGATCACTACTCGTGATTCGCTGCTGTAAGAGCCTAGTTCGGATGTTTTCCGTATTTCTTGCATTTTTTCTGGTGTCATTTCCGCTGGAAAACTTAATCCTGAGGGGATGCTTGGGAGCGCTTTCTTTAAATATTCTGTAAGCTGTCTCGGTGAAATAATGGTTGGGTCTACTATTCCTTTTGTAATTCCTGCTAGGAAAGTTGATATTCTTCGTACGTCGTTCAGTAGTGGCGTTAGTACTAAACCTACTGTGTTTATGTTTTCGTCTAGGTTTTCTCTTTGTTGTACTAGGTCTGTCTGTTGGTTAAAATGCTTGCTCTATGTTTCTTACTGCTTTGTTTAAAGCTTTTATGTTAGTTAGTGTCTTCGCTTTGTCTTGATCAAAAAGGGTCGTTGTTGATTTTAGGATTTGCAAGTTTTCCTTTAGTATTTTTTCGTCCGTTGCTTGTCTGTTAGTTATTTGTCGTATTTTTTCTTCTATTTTTTGGGCGTCGTCTGCGTCCAAATTTCCTGTTATTGATTTAATTATTGATCCTAGACCGTTTATCAATCCTCTTTTTTGTCTGGGTGCTTTTCCGACGAGGTCGTGAATAGTTTGTAGTTCGCTTTTTAGTGATTCTATTGTCGGTTCTAGGGTGGCTGATAATGTGTTGTGTTTCATCTCGCTGCAGAGGTGTTGTAGGGCCGTGATGGTATGTCCTAGGGCGGATTCTCTTGCTTCTATTGGTGTTAGGTCCAATTGGATAGCCAATTTCCAAATTTCCTTGATGGTGTGTAAAGTTCCTACTTCCTCATAGTAAATTCCAGGGGTGGTTCGTAATTTTTCCACGTGGAATTGTTCTTTCGCTGTTGTCAAGGACAGCGAGATCGTATACCTGTAATGGTGTGCTCTATTAACTTTCTTGAATATTTCGTGGGAAAGTTCTTATCATTTGTATTTCGCTGTTGCCTTGTGGCGGATTTTGCTGATGCTATATCCGCTTAAGTGCGTTTGCACTGGGCTGCGAGTTTGACTCGTGAATTCATCTGTCTTTTTCTGTGTCACGGTTAGAGTCTGGGGTGTCTTTTTCTAAGATCTGTCCTCTCTGTTTGCTAATTTTTTTCTATAAAATCTCGTGCAGTGGACGTCTGTGAAGTTAGCATCTCAAATGTTAGCATCTCACAAATAAAATGGATATAAAGTGGCATCCAGCATAGTTCTACAGTTCTTGATAAGTTTTATCAATAGTTTCGTCGATTAAACTATTAATATCGCGTTTTTCAAAAATGAGATGCTAACTTCGTAAACACATCATAGCATCTCATCACATTCCGAACGCCTGACTACAAAAAAGTTCAAATTTGTTGAGTTCTATGTTCTCAACAAGTTTCAACAATAGTTCTGGCAATTAAACTGATAAAATTGAATTTTGAAAAAATGAGATGCTAACTTCGCGAACTCATCATAGCATCTCATCACATTTCGAACTCCTGACCACGCAAGAGTCTAAATCCGGTGAGTTTTATGTTCCGAATAGTTTTTAACAATAGTTCTGGCGGATAAACTAATCAAATTGCGTTTTGAAAAATGAGATGCTACCTTCGCAAGCACACGACAGCATCTTATCAAATTTCGAGTGTCAGGCTAGCGTAATGGTTCTAGATAATAATCAGCATCACTTGCTATGGAATGGACATAAGTTTGGCCTTTGGAATTTTCTCGTATTTTTCCATCCATTTTTTCCTAAAAAATTCAATAAAAAATGAGATGCTACTCTTCTGTGGAGAGTTCTGGCTTGGAAAACAGTTCTAGATGATGACGAGCATCTTTTACTGTAAAATGAGAAAGAGTTCCGGCCTTTGGAACTATCTCGTATTTTTTCATCGATTTTTTTGTCTAAAAAATCTGATAAAATGTGAGATGCTAGCCTTCTGTGGAAAGTTCTGGCTTAGAAAACAGTTCGAGATGATAACCAGCATCGCTCGCAATGCAATGCAAAAAAGAGTTCTGGCCTCCGGGACTCTCTCGTATTTTTCCATGGATTATTTTTCCCAAAAAATCCAATAAAATGTGAGATGCTAGCCTTCTGTGGAGAGTTCTGTCTTAGAAAACAGTTCTAGATGACAACCAGCATCGCTCGCAATGCAATGCAAAAGAGTTCTGGCCTTTGGAATTTTCTCTTATTTTTCCATCCGTTTTTTTCCTAAAAAATTCAATAAAAAATGAGATGCTACCGTGCTGTGGAGAGTTCTGGCTTGGAAAACAGTTCTAGATGATGACGAGCATCTTTTACTGTAAAATGAGAAAGAGTTCCGGCCTTTGGAACTGTCTCGTATTTTTTCATCGATTTTTTTGTGTAAAAAATCTCATAAAATGTGAGATGTTAGCCTTCTGTGAATAGTTCTGGCTTGGAAAACAGTTCTAGATGATGAAGAGCATCTTTAACTGTGAAATGCAGAAGAGTTCTGGCTTCTGGAACTTTCTCATATTATGCCATCGATTTTTTTTCCTGAAAAATCCGAAAAATTAGGAGATGCTAGCCTTTTGTGAAGAGGTCTCTCTTAGGAAACATGTCTAGATGATAACCAGCATCGCTCGCAACGAAATGCAAAAGAGTTCTGGCTTCCGGAACTTTCTCCCATTATTCCATCGATTTTTTTTGTCAAAAATCCGAAAAATTGTGAGATGCTAGCCTTCTGTGGAGAGTTCTCGCTTGGAAAACAGTTCTAGATGATAAAAAGATTCTTTTACTGTGAAATGAAAAAGAGTTCTGGCCTCTCGAACTTCCTCCCATTATTCCATCGATTTTTTTTCCTCAAAAATCTGAAAAATTGTGAGATGCTAGCTTTCTGTGAGAAGTTCTGGCTTAGAAAACAGTTCTTGGTGATAACCAGAATCGCTCGCAATGCAATACAGAAAAGTTCTGGCCTCTGAAACTTTCTCGTATTTTTTCATCGATATTTTGTCTGAAAAATCGAATAAAAAGTGAGATGCTAGCCTTCTGTGGAGAATTCTGGCTTGGAAAACAGTTCTGGATGATGAAGAGCACTTTTACTGTGAAATGCAAAAGAGTTCTGGCCTCTGAACCTTTCTCGTATTTTTTCATCGATTTTTTGTCTGAAAAATCCAATAAAAAGTCAGATGCTAGCCTTCTGTGGAGAATTCTGGCTTGGAAAACAGTTCTGGATGATGAAGAGCACTTTTACTGTAAAATGAGAAAGAGTTCCGGCCTCTGGAACTGTCCCGTATTTTTTCATCGATTTTTTTGTCTAAAAAATCTGATGAAATGTGAGATGCTAGCCTTCTGTGAATAGTTCTGGCTTGGAAAACAGTTCTAGATGATGAAGAGCATCTTTAACTGTGAAATGCAGAAGAGTTCTGGCCTCTGGAACTTTCTCATATTATTCCATCGATTTTTTTTCCTGCAAAATCCGAAAAATTAGGAGATGCTAGCCTTTTGTGAAGAGGTCTCTCTTAGGAAACATGTCTACATGATAAACAGCATCGCTCGCAATGCAATGCAAAAGAGTTCTGGCTTCGGGAACTTTCTCCCATTATTCCATCGATTTTTTTTGTCAAAAATCTGAAAAATTGTGAGATGCTAACCTTCTGTGGAGAGTTCTCGCTTGGAAAACAGTTCTAGATGATGAAGAGCATCGTTCACTGTGAAATGAAAAAGAGTTCTGGCCTCTCGAATTTTCTCCCATTATTCCATCGATTTTTTTTCCTCGAAAATCTGAAAAATTGTGAGATGCTAGCTTTCTGTGAAGAGTTCTGGCTTAGAAAACAGTTCTTGATGATAACCAGAATCACTCGCAATGCAATGCAGAAAAGTTCTGGCTTCTGAAATTTTCTCGTATTTTTTCATCGATTTTTTGTCTGAAAAATCGAATAAAAAGTCAGATGCTAGCCTTCTGTGAATATTTCTGGCTTGGAAAACAGTTCTGGATGATGAAGAGCATCTTTGACTGTCAAATTCAAAAGAGTTCTGGCCTCTGGAACTTTCTCATATTATTCTATCGATTTTTTTTTCGGAAAAATCTGAAAAATAATGAGATGCTAGCCTTCTGTCAAGAGTTCTGGCTTAGGAAACATGTCTAGGTGATGACCGACATCGCTCGCAATGTAATGCAAAACCGTTCTGGCCTCTGGAATTTTCTCGTATTTTTCCATCATTTTTTTGTCTAAAAAATCCAGTAAAAAGTGAGATGCTAGCCTTCTGTGGAGAGTTCTGGCTTAGAGAACAGTTCTAGATGATGGAGAGTATCATCTACTGTGAAATGCAGAAGAGTTCTGGCCTCTGGAACTTTCTCATATTATTCCATCGATTTTTTTTCCTCAAAATTCTGAAAAATCGTCAGATGCTAGCCTTCTGTAAATAATTCTGGCTTAGAAAACAGGTCTAGATGACAACCAGCATCGCTCGCAATGCAATGCAAAAGAGTTCTGGCCTCTGGAACTGTCTCGTATTTTTTCATCGATTTTTTTGTCTAAAAAATCTAATAAAAAGTGAGATGCTAGCCTTCTGTGAAGAGTTCTGACTTGGAAAACAGTTCTGGATGATGAAAAGCATCTTTTACTGTGTAATGCAAAAGAGTTCTGGCCTCTAGAACTTTTTCATATTATTCTATCGATTTTTTTTTCGGAAAAATCTTCAAAATAATGAGATGCTAGCCTTCTTTGAAGAGTTCTGGCTTACGAAACATGTCTAGATGATAACCAGCAACCCTCGCAATGCAATGCAAAAAAGTTCTGGCCTCTGGAATTTTCTCGTATGTTTCCATCAATTTTTTTGTCTAAAAAATCCAGTAAAAAGTGAGATGCTAGCCTTCTGTGGAGAGTTCTGGCTTGGAGAACAGTTCTAGATGATGGAGAGCATCTTCTACTGTGAAATGCAGGAGAGTTCTGGCCCCTGGAACTTTCTAATCTTATTCTATCGATTTTTTTCCTCAAAATTCTGAAAAATTGTGAGATGCTAGCCTTCTGTGAAGAGTTCTGGCTTAGGAAACATGTCTAGATGATAACCAGCATCGCTCGCAATGCAATGCAAAAGAGTTCTGGTCTCTGGGATTTTCCCGTATTTTTCCATCCATTTTTTTTCCTAAAAAATCCGATAAAAAATGAGATGCTACCCTTCTGTGGAGAGTTCTGGCTTGGAAAACAGTTCTAGATGACGACGAGCATCTTTTACTATAAAATGAGAAAGAGTTCTGGCCTCTGAAACTGTCTCGTATTTTTGCATCGATTTTTTTGTCTAAAAAATCTAAAAAAAGTGAGATGCTAGCCTTCCGTGGAAAGTTCTGGCTTAGAAAACAGTTCGAGATGATAACCAGCATCGCTCGCAATGCAATGCAAAAGAGTTCTGGCCTCCGGGACTCTCTCGGATTTTTCCATGGATTATTTTTCCTAAAAAATCCAATAATAAGTGAGATGCTAGCCTTCTGTGGAGAGTTCTGTCTTAGGAAACAGTTCTAGATGACAACCAGCATCGCTCGCAATGCAATGCAAAAGAGTTCTGGCCTTTGGAATTTTCTCGTATTTTTCCATCCATTTTTTTCCTAAAAAATTCAATAAAAAATGAGATGCTACCCTTCTGTGGAAAGTTCTGGCTTGGAAAACAGTTCTAAATGATGACGAGCATCTTTTACTGTAAAATGAGAAAGAGTTCCGGCCTCTGGATCTGCCTCGTATTTTTTCATCGATTTTTTTGTCTAAAAAATCTGATGAAATGTGAGATGCTAGCCTTCTGTGAATAGTTCTGGCTTGGAAAACAGTTCTAGATGTTGAAGAGCATCTTTTACTGTGAAGTGCAAAAGAGTTCTGGCCTCTGGAACTTTCTTATATTATTCTATCGATTTTTTTTTCGGAAAAATCTGAAAATTAATGAGATGCTAGCCTTCTGTGAAGAGTTCTGGCTTAGGAAACATGTCTAGTTGATGACCGACATCGCTCGCAATGTAATGCAATACAGTTCTGGCCTCTGGAATTTTCTCGTATTTTTCCATCAATTTTTTTGTCTAAAAAATCCAGTAAAAAGTGAGATGCTAGCCTTCTGTGTAGAGTTCTGGCTTGGAGGACAGTTCTAGATGATGGAGAGTATCTTCTACTGTGAAATGTAGAAGAGTTCTGGCCTCTGGAACTTTCTCATATTATTCCATCGATTTTTTTCCCTCAAAATTCTGAAAAATTGTGAGATGCTAGCCTTCTGTGAAGAGTTCTGGCTTTGAAAACAGTTCTAGATAATGACGAGCATATCCTACTGTAAAATGAGAAAGAGTTCTGGCCTCTGGAACTGTCTCGTATTTTTTCATCGAATTTTTTGTCTAAAAAATGTAATGAAAAGTGAGAGCCTAGCCTTCTGTGAAGAGTTCTGGCTTGAAAAACAGTTCTGGATGATGAAGAGCATCATTGACTGTGAAGTGCAGTAGAGTTCTGGCCTCTGGAACTTTCTCATATTATTCCATCGATTTTTTTTCCTGAAAAATCTGAAAAATTATGAGATGCTAACCTTCTGTGAATAGTTCTGGCTTAGGAAACATGTCTAGATGATAACCGGCATCACTCGCAATGCAGAGCAAAAGAGTTCTGGCCTCTAGATATTTCTCGTATTTTTCCATCCAAATTTTTTTCCTAACAAATCCAATAAATAATAAGATGCTACCCTTCTGTGGAGAGTTCTGGCTTGGAAAACAGTTCTATATGATGACGACCATCTTTTACTGTCAAATAAGATAGCAGCAGATGACAGAGCCGGTAAATGTTCATGATATATAGCAAATACAGAAACAATACATGAAATAGTTGCGCTGCATTGATCAGGGTCATTTGAGCATTCTGGCTGCATCTGTAACGCTCGATCATCGTCTTTCGAATCTTTCCTCGTATGAGGTTGCAGAGTTCTCGAGTTTTTTTTTTTTTTTTTTTTTTTTTTTATTGAAGATATTCGACGGTAATAAATTTTCGTTGTGAGTGCCTTACTTTATTCTGTTCGATCTTCAGTCGTCGTCCGGTTCTTATCTGCTCATTATTCGTTTCGGGCTGCATCTGTAACGCTCGATCATCATCTTTCGAATCTTTCCTCACATGAGGTTGCAGAGTTCTCGAGTTTTTTTTTTAATTTGAAGATATTCGACGGTCATACATTTTCGTTGTGAGTGCCTTACTTTGTTCTGTTTGATGTTCAGTCGACGTCCGGTTCTTATCTGCTCATTATTCGTTTCTGGCTGCATCTGTAACGCTCGATCATCATCTTTCGGATCTTTCCTCATATGAGGTTGCAAAGTTCTCGAGTTTTTTTTTTTTTTATTGAAGATATTCGACGGTAATAAATTTTCGTTGTGAGTGCCTTACTTTGTTCTGTTCGATCTTCAGTCGTCCGGTTCTTATCTGCTGTTTATTTGTTTCTGGCTGCATCTGTAACGCTCGATCATCATTTTTCGAATCTTTCCTCACATGAGGTTGCGGAGTTCTCGAGTTTTTTTTTGATTTGAAGATATTCGACGGTCATACATTTTCGTTGTGAGTCCCTTACTTTGTTCTGTTTGATGTCCAGTCGACGTCCGGTTCTTATCTGCTCATTATTCGTTTCTGGCTGCATCTGTAACGCTCGATCATCATCTTTCGAATCTTTCCTCATATGAGGTTGCAGAGTTCTCGAGTTTTTTTTTTTTTTTAATTGAAGATATTCGACGGTCATAAATTTTCGTTGTGAGTGCCTTACTTTGTTCTGTTCGATCTTCAGTCGTCCAGTTCTTATCTGCTGTTTATTCGTTTCTTGCTGCATTGGTAACGTTCGATCATCATCTTTCGAATCTTTCCTCACATGAGGTTGCGGAGTTCTCGAGTTTTTTTTTTTAATTTGAAGATATTCGACGGTCATACATTTTCGTTGTGAGTGCCTTACTTTGTTCTGTTTGATGTTCAGTCGACGTCCGGTTCTTATCTGCTCATTATTCGTTTCTGGCTGCATCTGTAACGCTCGATCATCATCTTTCGAATCTTTCCTCATATGAGGTTGCAGAGTTCTCGAGTTTTTTTTTTTTTTTTTAATTGAAGATATTCGACGTCCATCAATTTCCGTTGTGAGTGCCTTACTTTGTTCTGTTCGATCTTCAGTCGTCCAGTTCTTATCTGCTGTTTATTCGTTTCCTGCTGCATTTGTAACGCTCGATCATCATCTTTCGAATCTTTCCTCACATGAGGTTGCGGAGTTCTCGAGTTTTTTTTTAATTTGAAGATATTCGACGGTCATACATTTTCGTTGTGAGTGCCTTACTTTGTTCTGTTTGATGTTCAGTCGACGTCCGGTTCTTATCTGCTCATTATTCGTTTCTGGCTGCATCTGTAACGCTCGATCATCATCTTTCGAATCTTTCCTCACATGAGGTTGCAGAGTTCTCGAGTTTTTTTTTTTTAATTTAAAGATATTCGACGGTCATAATTTTTCGTTCTGAGTGCCTTACTTTGTTCTGTTCGATCTACAGTCGTCCGGTTCTTATCTGCTGTTTATTCGTTTCTTGCTGCATCTGTAACGCTCGATCATCATCTTTCGAATCTTTCCTCATATGAGGTTGCAGAGTTCTCGAGTTTTTTTTATTTTTTATTGAAGAATTTGACGGTCATAAATTTTCGTTGTAAGTGCATTACTTATTTGCAGTTATCTCTTCGTTGGCACGTGCTCGTTGCAAAGTGATTGGGAAATGTAACAAACGTATACAATTTCACGTAAAACTTTTTTGACTGTTTTTTTACTATTCTAATCACCCGATTTAAATATGCCGTACGACAAATTAATATTACGGGAAATTTTGCTCGACGAAAATTTCCGAACCTTGGACGTCGATGGCAAAATTTTACCACCGAGTAATGCGGTATTCAAAAGAGTTTCCAACCGTATGGCATTGCGAGGTTCTCATATTGAGCCACGCCATGTTTACACAATAATCAACGAGGATCGCAATGGATTCAAAACATTGGTCGCGCAAAAGTACACAATTAATTCGGCAGAAAAAATTTCCGTGGACACTAGCGCTACAAGTGCAGATGTGATCAATGATTCCAATGTGATTTTGTCGGAGAGTCTGTACTCAAAGAATATAAAATTAGTCATCTCTGCCGAAAGTTGGTCACCAATTGCCCCTAGAAAAAAAGTCTCCAGCGAAAGGATTTATTGGAAATTAGGAGAAGGGTGGGGTGACGTTATCGCTGAAAAAATATGCCAGCAACATAAATCAATCGACTGCGTTTTTTCATTCAAAAACAATCTAATAACTCCATCTGCCACTGCGAAATCGTATGCGACATTTGTTGGTCACTGCGTAGAGTGCCGATCAAAAATAACGGGTTGTCTCCGCAAAGCACCAGGCAAAGCGGTTGACGTTATTTTTTCGTGCACCATTGAGGACATTCGGCCAGGTTCTCACACAGGAGAAAAAAAAAGACAACTAAGAGGCAAACGCCGCGAAAAAGTGGCCAATAAGCTAATAGATGAACGGAAGGATGCAGTGACTTTTCAACGAGAGGAGGCAAAACGCATGAAGAAGTTTGGCGGAAAAAATCTTGCAATTGTGCCAAAGGCTGCTACTTTACGAAAGGCCAAAGAACAGCAAATACTCAAGTTGCTGGGGCTGGAGTCAGCGAATCCACCACTCAATTTGCTCCATGAATCGAAAAGTGGGAAATTTGCCGGTTCCATTCATAGCATCAGTTTACGGAATTTCTATTGCATATATTGGACTCCAGAACAGCTGCAAATTTATATTGCGCGATGCCAAAGAAATCCGGATGCCATCTTAGCGATCGACGCGACTGGCAACGTAGGAAAACGTATGGAGAAGCACAACCCAAACATATTTCTGTACCAATGCATGCGAATAACCAAAGAAGGCAGTGTACCAGTTTTTCAAATGGTTTCCGCCGATCAAACATCCTTCGTTATCGGGCAATTTCTGAAATTTGTTTTGACAAGAGGCGCACCCCGACCGCCAACAGTTGTCTCTGATTTCGGGCGGGCTTTGGTGAACGCTGTGGCTGAAGTGTTTGGTAAATGCAACAGTTTGAATGAATATCTGCAAAAATGCTACAATTGTGTTGCTCAAGGTTCTCTGGAAATACCAGCATCATATTTGAGGCTTGATGTAAGTCATTTCGTTGCAATGGTTTCTAGATGGAAATGCCTGAGTGGTCCAGTTATTGCAGCACGCAGATTTTTCATTCGTTGCGTTTGCCAAGCATATCAAATGAATGATTTCAAAATGCTGACAGATTTCATTGAATCGATGCTTGCTGTGGCGTTGAGCGATTCAATCGGCTTCACGACAGAGGGCGACGCGGTGCCCGCTGAATTACGGATGCAAGCTCTTAACAACAGGATTAAAGGAGTGACTCTCGAAGAGCTGGAAAATGTTACGGGACATTCTGCCGATGCTGAGGACAGTGAAGAGAACGACGAAGAGAATGATGGTATTGATACGGACTGGTGCATGTGGGGCAATACGAGGTATTCCAACGCAGAAGACATTAGCAGAAGATCAAAAGAAGGTAACACTATCAATGCGTGCTTCAATCCGGCGTTTGCTCAACGGGTAAAGAAACAGCTGCTTCCGTTTCTGCCACTCTGGACGAACCTTATGCGACCCCATTTCAACAGGGGTGAAACGATAGCCACATCATCGTCGGTTGAGTCCGAATTTGCCGATGTGAAGCGTACATTCGCAGGTAGCCTACCGATGCGAATCGATAAGTTCGTTCTTAAACACTTGGATTACCTTGATGGCAAAGTAAAGCTAGCCTCTAATGAGCGAGATCTGCCGTTACTCACAACACCTGACCCAAAAGATGATAGCGCTTTACTTAAGACAACCGGATCAAGCATCGAGATTCCCGAGAAATCTGAAATCTTCCCGAACATCAACCAACATAGCGTTAGTGAATATCCCGGAGATGATGTTGAGGACAGTTCATTGGCGGAGATGTCGGAAAAGGGTGAAAAGATCTCATCAAGCCCAGATAATGAGTGCAGTGCTTGGAATTCGGTGGAAAATTGGCGCGGAAAAGCCGGAAAAGAATCCGTGGATCCGTGTACCGAGTCCCAAAAATCTCCGGCCAAAAAAAGAAGAAAACCATCGTATTTAGACACGTGCCCGGAATGGGATTACGTGAAAAATGCGAAGGTTTCTAAACTTCCCGGTTTTAAAAATGGCTCGTTCTGTCAACCGGTGGTCATGGGAGGTCTTCGAATAAATTTGAAAAGAACCTGCGCATTTGACTCGCTGTTCCAACTCATCTTAAACGGGATTGCATTGAACAATGAATACAGTAAAGCACTTGATGAATCGACAAATAAAACAATCCTGTTAGCTCGGAAAACTCTTACAGACAAACGGAAAATTTCAGCGGCCGATTACAGAGAGTGAGCAGAAATATTATCAAAAACAGGGCTTTTCCCATTAGAATCATTCACAAGAAAAATAAAACAAATAGACACTGAGTGCAACGTAGCTCACCTTGCTCAGTTTATTTTCAATGATTTACCGAGTTACACGACACATGTTGTCTGCCAATGCGGATATAGCTTGAAACACCAGACCATTCTTTTCGGTATAAATATTGGTGTCATTCTGGGTCAGGGTTTCGGTGCCATGCAGCAGGCAATCGATGATGGGCACCAAACACAGCGGACGTGCCGCATGTGCAAAAAAATGATTCAGGACCAGATCGAATATGGGCCACATATCATCATCGACACGAGCATTATTACTGACGCTGGATACACAAACCGAAATGACAACCTCCATCACACACTTGGATCAATCGCGAAAACTGTAAAGCTATCAAACAAAACCTATTCGCTTGCTGGTATTGTGCATTGGTCACAAGGACACTACATTGCATACACGGAATCTGGCATGTACTGGCATGAATACAACGATTTGAGACCAACTCGTGATACCGTGAGTGCGAAAAAAAATATCCAACCGCATCTCATGTTGTATACATTGGTGGAAGAAAAATAAGGGAACGAAAAATACAAAAAAAAACTTTAAAACGACGGGAGGAATTTAAAATCAAATGGAATTGAGCAAGAAAACTCGGAAAAAAATTGAAATGGAACAAAATCAAATATAAAGTAGAATGAAGAAAAAGAAACGAATACGAAAAAAACAAAAAAAAATTTAAAAACACAAAAACGAAAAAAAAATTTAAAAACAAAAAACAAAAAAAAATAAAAAAAAAAATAAAAAAAAAAAACAAAAACAAAAAAAAACAAAAATGCAGCCAAAACTTACCACGTCCCCGTCGTTGGCTCCGGGTAACGCTGGGTGTAAGAAACAGCATGTATTTCGCTACATAAGTTAATTGGAAAACTCATTGTTCGAAACAATGATTCGGTTCTCGCAATAAGTTATAATCATCAGCCACGTCGAAGACAAAAACTCTTTTGTAGCTTGTGTAAGAAACCTTTAATCATCTCACAATTTATCAGATTTTGGAGGAAAAAAAATCGATGGAAAATATGAGGAAGTTCCAGAGGCAAAAACTCTTCTGCATTTCACAATAAAAGATGCTGTTCATCATCTCGAATCGTTTTCTAAGCCGAAACTCTCAACAGGAGGCATCTCACTACTCATTGCATTTTTGAGGTAAAAAAAAATCGATGCAAAAATACGAGAAAGTTTCAGAAGCCAGATCTCTATGGCATTTCATGGTAAAAGATGCTGGTAATAATCTTGAATCGGTTTTTAAGCCAAAACTCTCAACAGAAGCCTAGCGTCTCACCATTTGTTGGATTTTTAAGGGAAAACATTTATTATAACATATTGAAGAATATTAAAAGCCAGAACTCTTTTCCATTTAACAACAAAAGTTGCGAGTCATCATCTAGAACAGTTTTCTGAGCCAGAACTCTTAACAAAAGGCTAGCATCTCACTATTCATTGCATTTTTGAGGTGAAAAAATGGATGGAAAAACACGAAAAAACTCCGAAGATCACAACTCTTTTGCATTGCAATGTGAGAGATGTTAGTTATGATCTAGACATGTTTCCTAAGCCAGAACTCTTCACAGAAGACTAGCATCTCATTATTTTTCAGATTTTTCCGAAAAAAAAATCGATAGAATAATATGAGAAAGTTCCAGAGGCCAGAACTCTTTTGCATTTGACAGTCAAAGATGCACTTCATCATCCAGAACTGTTTTCCAAGCCAGAACTATTCACAGAAGGCTAGCATCTCACAATTTTTCAGATTTTTGAGGAAAAAAAATCGATGGAATAATGGGAGAAAGTTCCAGAGGACAGAACTCTTTTGCACTTCACAGTAAAAGATGCTCTTCATCATCGAGAACTGTTTTCCAAGCCAGAACTATTCACAGAAGGCTAGCATCTGACTTTTTATTGGATTTTTCAGACAAAAAATCGATGAAAAAATACGAGAAAGTTTCAGAGGCCAGAACTCTTTTGCATTTCACAGTCAAAGGTGCTCTTTATCATCTAGAACTGTTTTCCAAGCCAGAACTCTCCACAGAAGGGTAGCATCTCATTTTTTATTGGATTTTTTAGGGAAAAAAATGGATGGAAAAATACGGGAAAATTCCAGAGGCCAGAACTCTTTTGCATTGCATTGCGAGCGATGCTGGTTATCATCAAGACATGTTTCCTAAGCAAGAACTCTTCACAGAAGGCTAGCATCTCATTATTTTTCAGATTTTCCAAAAAAAAAAATATCGATAGAATAATATGAGAAAGTTCCAGAGGCCAGAACTCTTTTGCATTTCACAGTCTCTTCATCATCCAGAACTGTTTTCCAAGCCAGAACTCTTCACAGCAGGCTAGCATCTCACTTTTTATTAGACTTTTTAGACAAAAAAATCGATGAAAAAATACGAGAAAGTTTCAGAGGCCAGAACTCTTTTGCATTTCACAGTAAAAGGTGCTCTTTATCATCTAGAACTGTTTTCCAAGCCAGAACTCTCCACAGAAGGGTAGCATCTCATTTTTTATTGGATTTTTTAGGGGAAAAAATGGATGGAAAAATACGGGAAAATTCGTGAGGCCAGAACTCTTTTGCATTGCATTGCGAGCGATGCTGGTTATCATCTAGACATATTTCCTAAGCCAGAACTTCTCACAGAAAGCTAGCATCTCACAATTTTTCAGATTTTTGAGGAAAAAAAAATCGATGGAATAATGGGAGAAAGTTCGAGAGGCCAGAACTCTTTTTTATTTCACAGTAAAAGAATCTCTCCATCATCTAGAACTGTTTTCCAAGCGAGAACTCTCCACAGAAGGCTAGCATCTCACAATTTTTCAGATTTTTGAGAAAAAGAATCGATGGAATAATGGGAGAAAGTTCCGGAAGCCAGAACTCTTCTGCATTTCACAGTAAAAGATGCTCTTCATCATCTAGAACTGTTTTCCAAGCCAGAACTATTCACAGAAGGCTAGCATCTCACATTTTATGAGATTTTTTAGACAAAAAAATCGATGAAAAAATACGAGAGAGTTCTAGAGGCCAGAACTCTTTCTCATTTTACAGTAAAATATGCTGGTCATTATCTAGAACTGTTTTCCAAGCCAGAACTCTTCACAGAAGGCTAGCATCTCACAATTTTTCAGATTTTTGGGGAAAAAAAATCGATGGAATAATGGGAGAAAGTTCCAGAGGCCAGAACTCTTTTGCACTTCACAGTAAAGGATGCTCTTCATAGTCTAGAACTGTTTTCCAAGCCAGAATTCTCCACAGAAGGCTAGCATCTCACTTTTTGTTGGATTTTTCAGACAAAATATCGATGAAAAAATACGAGAAAGTTTCAGAGGCCAGAACTTTTCTGCATTGCATTGCGAGCGATTCTGGTTATCACCAAGAACTGTTTTCTAAGCCAGAACTTCTCACAGAAAGCTAGCATCTCACAATTTTTCAGATTTTTGTGGAAAAAAAATCGATGGAATAATGGGAGAAAGTTCGAGAGGCCAGAACTCTTTTTCATTTCACAGTAAAAGATGCTCTTCATCATCTAGAACTGTTTTCCAAGTGATAACTCTCCACAGAAGGCTAGCATCTCACAATTTTTCAGATTTTTGAGGAAAAAAAATCGATGGAATAATGGGAGAAAGTTCCAGAGGCCAGAACTCTTTTGCACTTCACAGTAAAGGATGCTCTTCATCGTCTACAACTGTTTTCCAAGCCAGAACTATTCACAGAAGGCTAGCATCTGACTTTCTATTGGATTATTCAGACAAAAAATCGATGAAAAAATACGAGAAAGGTTCAGAGGCCAGAACTCTTTTGCATTTCACAGTAAAAGGTGCTCTTTATCATCTAGAACTGTTTTCCAAGCCAGAATTCTCCACAGAAGGCTAGCATCTCACTTTTTATTCGATTTTTCAGACAAAATATCGATGAAAAAATACGAGAAAGTTTCAGAGGCCAGAACTTTTCTGCATTGCATTGCGAGCGATTCTGGTTATCACCAAAAACTGTTTTCTAAGCCAGAACTTCTCACAGAAAGCTAGCATCTCACAATTTTTCAGATTTTTAAGGAAAAAAATCGATGGAATAATGGGAGAAAGTTCGAGAGGCCAGAACTCTTTTTCATTTCACAGTAAAAGAATCTCTTCATCATCTAGAACTGTTTTCCAAGCGAGAACTCTCCACAGAAGGCTAGCATCTGACTTTTTATTCGATTTTTCAGACAAAAAATCGATGAAAAAATACGAGAAAATTTCAGAAGCCAGAACTTTTCTGCATTGCATTGCGAGTGATTCTGGTTATCATCAAGAACTGTTTTCTAAGCCAGAACTCTTCACAGAAAGCTAGCATCTCACTATTTTTCTGATTTTTGAGGAAAAAAAATCGATGGAATAATGGGAGAAAGTTCGAGAGGCCAGAACTCTTTTTCATTTCACAGTAAAAGATGCTCTTCATCATCTAGAACTGTTTTCCAAGCGAGAACTCTCCACAGAAGGTAAGCATCTCACAATTTTTCAGATTTTTGACAAAAAAAATCGATGGAATAATGGGAGAAAGTTCCGGAAGCCAGAACTCTTCTGCATTTCACAGTTAAAGATGCTCTTCATCATTTAGAACTGTTTTCCAAGCCAGAACTATTCACAGAAGGCTAGCATCTCACATTTTATGAGATTTTTTAGACATAAAATACGAGACAGTTCCAAAGGACGGTACTCTTTCTCATTTTACAGTAAAAGATGCTCGTCATCATCTAGAACTGTTTTCCCAGCCAGAATTCTCCACAGCAAGGTAGCATCTCATTTTTTATTGAATTTTTTAGGAAAAAAACGGATGGAAAAATAAGAGAAAATTCCAAAGGCCAGGACTCTTTTGCATTGCATTGCGAGCGATGCTGGTTGTCATCTAGAACTGTTTTCTAAGACAGAACTCTCCACAGAAGGCTAGCATGTCACATTTTATTGGATTTTTTGGGAAAAATAATCCATGGAAAAATACGAGAGAGTCCCGGAGGCCAGAACTCTTTTTTGCATTGCATTGCGAGCGATGCTGGTTATCATCTCGAACTGTTTTCTAAGCCAGAACTTTCCACAGAAGGCTAGCACTCACATTTTATCAGATTTTTTAGACAAAAAAATCGATGAAAAAATACGAGATAGTTCCAGAGGCCGGAACTCTTTCTCATTTTACAGTAAAAGATGCTCGTCATCATCTAGAACTGTTTTCCAAGCCAGAACTCTCCACAGAAGAGTAGCATCTCATTTTTTATTGAATTTTTTAGGAAAAAAATGGATGGAAAAATACGAGAAAATTCCAAAGGCCAAACTTATGTCCATTCCATAGCAAGTGATGCTGATTATTATCTAGAGCCATTACGCTAGCCTGACACTCGAAATTTGATAAGATGCTGTCGTGTGCTTGCGAAGGTAGCATCTCATTTTTCAAAACGCAATTTGATTAGTTTATCCGCCAGAACTATAGTTAAAAACTATTCGGAACATAAAACTCACCGGATTTAGACTCTTGCGTGGTCAGGAATTCGAAATGTGATGAGATGCTATGATGTGCTTGCGAAGTTAGCATCTCATTTTGTCAAAATTCAATTTTATCAGTTTAATTGCCAGAACTATTGTTGAAACTTGTTGAGAACATAGAACTCAACAAATTTGGACTTTTTTGTAGTCAGGCGTTCGGAATGTGATGAGATGCTATGATGTGTTTGCGAAGTTAGCATCTCATCTTTGAAAAATGCGATATTAATAGTTTAATCGACGGAACTATTGATAAAACTTATCTAGAACTGTAGAATTATGCTGGATGCCACTTTATATCCATTTTATTTGTGAGATGCTAACATTTGAGATGCTAACTTCACAGACGTGTGCAGTGGTCTGTCGCTTCATTACCACCGTTTTCGTCGTACGTGTCACGTCGTCCTGAATCAAACGGTGAGTTTTTTCGACTGACGTTTCTATTTGTTATTTTATTATTTTATTTCATTTTATTTTTGTTATAAATTTTTTGAAATTTCCGTATATTATATTTTTTTTCTTATATTTCATTAATTTTTATTATATTTTATTAATTTGAATCCCTTTTTTTTTCTTTTTTTTTTTTCTTTTCTTTCTTCTTTTTTTTCTTGTCTTTTCGTTGGTTATTTTTCCGTTTATTTATTTTCCCATTTTGTTTTATTGTTTAGTTTGTTTTTTCTTTTTTTTTCAGAAGATGTCGTCTTTGGGAAAGAGAAATCGTACGGTGTCGTTCAGCGCAGTAGCGCATTGCTGGAGGGACGGCAAGTTTTGGTGGATGGTAAGTGTAGTATTTTTTCATTATTATTATTAATATTATTATTATTATATGTAATATTTTTTTTGTTTCTCTCTCTTTTTTCTTTTTATTTTATTTATAATAATTTGTTTTTGTTTTGTTTTTCTTTTCAGAAAGTTCCCAAATCGGTGTATCATGGGCCAATTGGCCAATTGTGGATGGCGCCGTTCATCGCGGCTGCGAAAGTCGTGAGGAACCGGCGTCGGGATTGCGCCCTGGCCTGGGCGCGGCTGTGGAGGGAAGATCATTGGTCCCGGGAGACAGATTTGTGGAACTCTGATGATGTTCCCGGGGACGTTTTGGGCCTACGTCGACTTTTTGGTATGCCGGCGTTTCCGGGCCCAGTGGTGGGCCCTTGCGACGAGGAGCTGTGGGCGCTGTTCGGCCCCGATCGTTTTCGTTTTCGGCGATGTTCAAAATTGTAGTTACATTTAAGTTTTGTTTTTGTTTTTGTTTTTTTTTTTTTTTTTTCAAAATTTCTTAAATTCCCTTAGATTTCTTAATTAATGAATGCAACAATATACTTCGAAAATTTAATTATTCGTTTTACAGTTTTATTTCTTCGATCCCGTTCCTTTTTTCCTGCCTTTCTTAGTTATAATTCATTTATATTGATTATTCATTATTTTCTTCGTTATTCATATTTTCAATTTATTTTATTCACTTTTATTATTCAATATATTTTTTGCTTATTATTTCTTTATTTTGCGTTATTATTTTATTTTACAAATTTCGGTTATATATATGTATGAAGAAGATATATATTGTGACGTAACTTCCGGTCACGTCACTCGTACGAAGGGCCGTCGACCAGTGGACCGAGTTTACGGTCCAGCATTTCGGTCGCCACTCGTCGTTTCAGGAGAAGGCGTCGGCGGAGACTCACCGCGGTATTTTAGGATAAGATTAATTATAAGCTCGTATTATTGTTTCGTGCCCCTTCCGCGGTTTTGTGCGGTAAAAAGAAAGTAACGTCCTGTAAAGTAAAGTAAAGTAATGTTTGTTAAAAATCACAATCGACCCCGAAGTATCACCGCGTTTTGCCGTCGAGTTTTCATCCCGGGTACCGAGCTCAACTTTCGGTTTCCGTGCATCGCCGTTGAGATTACCTTGTCGTTTCGATTGCCGAGAGCCGCGGGAGCTACCTTTTCCTTTCAGTTTTGCCATCCATTTTGTCGCGTTTCTCGCGCGACCTCGCCGCCGCTCGTCCCTCGCGAGGAGACTAACTTTTGCCTTGTACCTTGCCTTTTCGCTCCGTTCTCTTTAGGGATCGTCGCCCCTGTCGAACGTTTTAAGTCGAGACCAACGCGGCTTGTCGTGGGCGGTCGGAGGTGCACGCTGATTCCGTGGCCATTCGATGATGCCCCCCGTGACCTCCTCGCGGTTGCAACCGAGTAGTTGCTGCGCCCACGGCTGTAACCTCGGGTACCACGGTCCGCTAACCCCGGCGCCTCATCGTAGCGGGATTCGGGAAATACCAGGGGTGGAGGTGCTGTTTGCCATGGTGGCGAGTGGGCCCACCGCGGCTCGCACTGATCCGCGAGTCGCGACGGAGGCCTCCCCTTCTCCCCGTCATGGACGTCGCCCGGATCCCCGGAGGAAGCGTGCCCGAGGCACGGCCGACATAGACGTAGGGGGTGGCAATCCTGGGAGAGACGGCAGGCGGAAAGGTACAGGAGTCACTCGAAAATTGCTTTGCGTATCGTCGATCTGATCAATCGGCGGTACGCGCGGTTCAAATAAACCGCCAAACATCGCGCGGCGCGGCGACGCCTAGCTGGCGCCTAGAGCGCGCTAGAGCTGCCTCGCACGGGACTAGTGGTGGTGGGGAGAGCGCGAGAACGGGAGAGGTAGGTTTGCGCGCTACGCAAATCAGTCTCCTGCCGGCGTCCGACCAGAGTGGTGACACCTTCGTTCCTTTCCGTTATCTTGGCCGTTTCGTTACCTTCTGCCTTTGTTCGAGCTGTTCGGGACCTTCTGGACGCGCAGGTTTCTCGGTAAGCCCGATCCTTTTTCTCTTCAACTCGCGTTACGGGGGTTTGCTCGTTAAAATCAATTCTAGCATACGATCACCGGCATGGCGAACATTGTCGGCCATTCCGGGAGATCTTTTCGTAAAGTCTCTTTGTCGCTGCAGGGGGGAAGCGGGTTGACAATTTTCGGGCACTTGGCCACCCGTCCCCGGCTCGCCCGCCTGTATTTATTTAATTAATTTCGTTGTCGTAATCGAGAACCGAGCAAACCGCCCGAGTCGCAATTCGAGGGCGTCTCAACAATTTTCCTTGGCATGTCGTAACTCTCGCTTCCGTATTCAGTAAAGTTGTTTCCTTTAGTCGTGATTTCGATTTATTTCGCGAAAGTGAGCTCGGTAATTTATTGAACGAGGTTCTTCGAGCGACGAAATCTTTAGTCTTATTTCGTTGCCTGTTCGTCGCCGCTCGAAGGATCCCCTTTGTCGCGCGTGGCCTCGAACAAGCCGGCCCGCGCGAAGTTTGTTTTCGCTCGTTCTCTCTCGCTCTCGTACGTAAGCCGCTCGGGCTACGGCGAGGCGTAGAGTCGCTTGTTTGCGTGCGCGCGGTGTTATGTTCGGTGGTTCGGTCGTGATTATCTTTTGCCTTTCGTGAACTATGTTTTCGTTTGCTATGAAATATCTTTTGCCTTTCGTGAACTATTGTTTCGTTTGCTGTGAAATATTATTTTGCCTTTCGTGGTTTCGTTAGCTGCGAAGTATTATTTTGCCTTTCGTGGTTTCGTTTCGCATTCCGGGAAATATTATTTTGCCTTTCGTGTAGTATTCGTTGCTTCTAGTTACGTTATCTGCGTGTTGTTTCGCGAGTTATTTCCTACTATATTGTATCGTGCCAACATTGTCGAGCCCTTCGGTGGCTCTACTATTTTCGCGTTAGCTAATTGCATTCTATTCGAGCCTTTTTTTGTTTGAGCGACTAACTTAGAGTTTCGTTGCGTGAATCCTTCCGATCGTTGCGCTGCCCTTTTGGCTATCTTTCACTCATCCTACATTTTTGTAACCGGGAGCGCTGTCTCCGCGCCCCGACTGACGATCTCGAGCCCGCGAATAGAATCTTACTCCGCCGTCCGATGCCCGGGTCCGCTTCGGTGGCCTGGCCGGATTCCGCCGCCACCTCGCGTCTAGGGCCGATTACCTTTTGCCTTCGGAGTCGCTCTGGTCTGGTTACCTTGACCACGGCGATCTGTGAGTTTGATGGCGTCTTACCTTGCACTACCTTGCCTTGCCTTCTCGGCGCGGCGCCACAAACAGAGCAGTCGCCTGGCCGCAGCCAGGGTCTGATTCCGGGGTAGCTCACTCGGCCCTTACCTTGCTTCGCGATTTTGCATCGGACCGGGAAAACCCTCGCGGCTAGGGACGATTACCTTTGCCTTCGACGCCGCTCTGGTCTGGTTACCTTGGCTGGGGCGTTCTGTGAGTCTGATGACGTCTTACCTTGCCTTACCTTGCCTCGCCTTCTTGGCACGGCGTCACAAACAGATCAGACGCCCAGCCGCAGTCAGAGCGTCGTTCGACTACGTTTTCCTTCGCCCTGCCGCTCGGGATAATTAGTCCAATCGATCGTCAGTCGAGTACCGCGCCTAACGACAGCTCTCGCGGAAGTTATATTATTTTTCTTTTCATTGTCATCTTCGCTAACTAATTGTTTCGCGAGGCGGGCCGGCCGTGGGCCGCCCCGACCTCTTAATCAACCATTTGCTTTTGTATCGCTGCTCATCCCTTTTGCCTGAATAAACGACTTGTTAAACGCTAATTTCCGTGTTTTCGCGTATTTGATTTCGTGTCGTGTGTTCCCTCCGCCTGTTACTCTCTCGCCAAAGAATTCCCCCCTCTACCTTTTCGTACCTCAGCTGTGGAGCTGAGTAGCCGGACCGCCTCGGTCGTCTCGTTCCTCGCGTTACCCGGCCCAACCCGATCGTCGAGGGCGGGCGAATCAAAAGTCGACGTGGTCGGCGGCACGTCGTGCCTGGCGCCCTGCCCGTCCTCGCGGCCGCGGGTCAGCGGGAGGAGCGGTACGAGCCGAGAAGGGACGAGATGGACCCCGATAGGAAAATCTCCGTTACAATATATATATTGTAACGGTACGAAATAGGCTCAATGACGCTTCGCGTTACGCGTAAGTTCGAGCTTCGAAAGAAAGGAGCAGGTGTGACGAAAAAACGAGAGTTTTAATTAAATTTTAACAAATAAAAACAATTTATTCAATTTTTACGGGTTATTTTACAAATTTGTACGTGTTCTATTTATTTTGCATGTGTTTCCTTCATATGAATCGAACGGCAAAAAATAAACGAATTTTTTCGATTTAAAAATCTCGATGGAAATTTATGCGGTCATTTTACCGCTTACGTGGTAATTTATGGAAATTTACGATAATTTACGTTTTTCTTTCCTATTTTCTTTGAAATTCGAGTAAAACTCGTTGATTCTATACAATCTTAAGTTGTTTCTTTAATCTAGACTATTTTTCCGTTGATTAATAACGCTTAGATTACGCGGATAACTTTATTTTTCTTAGAAAAGTGCAGGAAACGCTTGTTTGACGTGACGCTGATTTTGAATTTGTTCTACGCTCTTATTTTATGATCTGCACGCACGTGTTTTTGTTCCACAATGTACTTAATTAATAAAACGCACTAATTCTGCTTTGTAATTGATTTGGACAATTTTTATTTGAAAATGCACGCTTATTTCGGTTTTACAATCTGATTTCTTGAATTAGACAAGTTTTTCGCACGCTTTTGACTCTAATTGATTTTGGACAAGTTTTTAATTAGGATTCTGACGATAATCTTGTTTTCTAAATAATTCAATTGCGTTAAACTCCCTCACTCCTACGAACGAGAGATTGTGCGGTTGGAAAGATATTGAAAGGTAAGGATTAGAAATCCCGGTTGCGGGAATTGAACGGAGCCGAACAATTCCGTGGCCGAAACTCCCTTGAGGTCTTTAGGAAATGCACACTGGTTGCGGGAGTCGAACGGAGCCGAACTACTCCGTGGCCAATGCACAGAGGAAAGATTTGGTTAGGAAATGCGCACCGGTTGCGGGAGCCGAACGAAACCGAACTGCTCCGTGGCCAATGCACACAGGAAATGAGGTTAAGAATGCTCACCGGTTGCGGGAGTCGAACGAAACCGAACTACTCCGTGGCCGATGAACAAAGGGAAGATTCGGAAAGGTTATGTTTGTCGTAGCAGGAGCGAAGAGAGCTCTGTGCTTACTCTCCAAGATTCCGCTTTGAATTCTTGGGGAAGAATGAGTGCCGAGTGCTGTTCTGCACCGGCTTTTATACTGTCAGAATCCTTTGTTCGTTGATTTCCTGGAAGTCTAAAAATAACTCTTAGTCTTATTCGCTAGAGTTCTTTATGGTGGGGCGCTTGCCAAACATTACTGGAGATTCTTTTCTCCCACTCATTCATATTTCGCTCGCTTTCGTCCATTCCACTCCGCGCTTGCGCAGGGCGTTCGTGCAGTCCCCCTTGTCCCCACTTTTCGACGCGCTGTCGAATGAGGTACGCTCAACCCCCACTCTTAGTCACAAATTGGTCACTTTCCCCCACTTTGTCCGCTCGCATCTTCGCGAGCCGCGAGATGGTTTGGCTATCGGCCGCTTGGCGCCACGGTAGTCGAGCGACGGACGCCGCGCCGGGCGGATCGTCAGCTGTCGCGTATCCGTGCCGTTACAATATATATATAATATATATATATATATATTGTAACGGTACGAAATAGGCTCAATGACGCTTCGCGTTACGCGTAAGTTCGAGCTTCGAGAGAAAGGAGCAGGTGTGAAGAAAAAACGCGAGTTTTAATTAAATTTTAACAAATAAAAACAATTTATTCAATTTTTACGGGTTATTTTACAAATTTGTACGTGTTCTATTTATTTTGCATGTGTTTCCTTTATATCAATCGAACGGCAAAAAATAAACGAATTTTTTGATATAAAAATCTCGATGGAAATTTATGCGGTCATTTTACCGCTTACGTGGTAATTTATGGAAATTTACGGTAATTTACGTTTTTCTTTCCTATTTTCTTTGAAATTCGAGTATAACTCGTTGATTCTATACAATCTTAAGTTGTTTCATTAATCTAGACTATTTTTCCGATGATTAATAACGCTTAGATTACGCGGATAACTTTATTTTTCTTAGAAAAGTGCAGAAAACGCTTGTTTGACGTGACGCTGATTTTGAATTTGTTTCTACGCTCTTATTTTATGATCTGCACGCACGTGTTTTTGTTCAACAATGTAATTAATTAATTTTAACAATAAAACGCACTATTTCTGCTTTGTAATCGATTTGAACAATTTTTATTTGAAAACGCACGCTTATTTCGGTTTTACAATTCGATTTATTGAATTGGACAAGTTTTCGCACGCTTTTGACTTCAGTTGATTTTCGACAAGTTTTTAACTAGGATTCTGAAGGATTAAACAATTTAATAATTGTTATGCATTGAGCTTCTTTACTTCTACAAACGAGAGATTGGGTGAGAAAGAAATTAAATGCACCGGCTACGGGAGTTGAACGAAATCGAACCACTCCGTCGTCGTATGCAAAAAGAAAGGTTAGGAAAATGCACCAGCTGCGGGAGTTGAACGAAATCGAACCACTCCTTCGTCGTATGCAAAAAGGAAATTTAGGTTGGGAAGTACACCAGCTGCGGGAGTTGAACGAAATCGAACCACTCCGTCGTCGTATGTACAGCAAAATTTTAGGTTAGGTTTTGTTGTGTAGAAGTGAAGAAGTCTTTGCTTGACAGTCTAAAGTTCTGCCTCGAGTTCTTCAAGAAGAATGAGTGCCGAGTGCTGTTCTGCACCGGCTTTTATACTGTCAGAATCCTTTGTTCGCTGATTTCCTGGAAGTCTAAAAATAACTCTCAGTCTCATTCGCTAAAGTTCTTAGTGGTGGGGCGCTTGCCAAAACGTTATTGGAGATTAATTTCTCCCACTCATTCATCCTTCGCTCGCATTCGTTCGCATTTATCGCGCTTGCGCATAAAGTTCGCACAGTCCTTCTTGTCCCCACTTTTTGATGCGCTATCGAATGAGGCAAGCTCATTCCCCACTCCCTTGTCACAAATTCGTCACTTTCCCCACTTTGTTCGCTCGCGTCTTCGCAAGCCGCGAGATGGTTCGGCTATCGGCCGCTTGGCGCTACGGTAGTCGAGCGACGGACGCCGCGCCGGGTGGATCGTCAGCTGTCGAGTATCCGTGCCGTTAGAATATATTTTTTTTTTTGATATTTCATTTCGCTGGAGGCTCGCGCGTGCTAATGGTTCAGGTGTCGGCGGCCATTTTGTCGGCGGCCATGTTGTCGGCTAGTGGGCGACGTACGGCTTAATGCGGTCAACGTGTACTCGCATCGTGCGTCGTCCGCGGTTGATAATATAGTTCACGGCTGATTCCTTGCTCTGAACGGTGTAGGGCCCCGTCCATTTGGGGGTCAGCTTGGCTGATCTGCCTCACCGCACCGTGGGATCATGCAGGAGGACTTTGTCGCCTACGCGGTACTCTGGGTTACCGGCGGCTTTGTCCCTGCACTCCTTTACCTTTTCTTTTCCCGTAATTAATTGTTCTTTTGCGACTTGCCAAGTCGCTCGCAGCCGTTCCCGTAATTCGGCGACGTAATCGTCGTACGTATATGTTGTACGCGGGGGCTGTTTTAGGGCTGTCGGTAAATCCGCTCGTTTGCCGAAAACGAGTTCGTAGGGGGAGTATTTGGTCGCGGTGTGGGGGGTGGTGTTGTACGTAAACATAGCGTACGGTAGCCACTCATCCCAATCCGCTTGGTCTTCTTGTATGAAGTTTTTCAAATATTCCGCTAATGTACGGTGAGACCTTTCGAGGGCTCCGTTTGATTGCGGGTGATAAGCCGTTGTTTGAATCTTTTTTATCTGTAGGAGTTTGCACATTTCTTTAAACAGGTCACTGAGGAAATTTGTCCCTTGATCCGATAGAATTCTTCGCGGGGTCCCGAATTTACAAATGATTTCGGTAATTAGACCCTTTGCGACTTCCTTTGCTTCCTGATTTTTTAAAGGTACGGCGGCGCTGTATTTTGTAAGCGCGTCTTGGAAAGTAAGGATGTATTTATTTCCTCTCTTTGTTTCTGGTAACGGTCCTACAATATCTACTGCACATTTTTCAAACGCTTGGTCAGGGGTGTCGGTAATTACCATGGGTGCATCTTTCGTTCGCGTTAATTTATTCCGCTGACACTTATCGCATGCAGATACGTATTCTTGTATCTCTTTTACCATTCCAGGCCACGTGTATTTCTCTCTTATTCTTTCTGTCATTCTTTTTATCCCTGGGTGTCCGCCGAGTGGAGCGTCATGGTATTCTTTTAAGATTATTTTTTTTTTCCATCTCGCTCGGGCACGCTCGTTCGTGGCTGGAGTCGGATGACTCGTCTTCGCGCTCGCTCTCTCCTTCGTCTGCCTCCGGAGATGCATTTTTTGCTGACAGCTGTTTTTTCTGTTTGTTTTCGCTCTGTCCTTCTTTGCGATCGCTCTGTTCTTTCGTGACGTCTTGAGGGGCGGAGCCTGTAGCGCATGATCGCCGCGGTCCCGCGACCTTGCGTGGCCTTCCCCGTCCTCGCTTCTCGGTCGAGTCGCGTTGCTCGGCCTGAGTCAGCATTATTTCATAAATTCTGCTGAGTGCATCCGCGTTTGTATTCTTTTTTCCAGCTTTATACTGGATCTCGTATGTATACTCTTCCAGTTTAATTCTCCATCGCATTAACCTGGAACCTGGGTCTTTTACGTTAAAAAGCCAGGTGAGGGGTTTGTGATCGGTGACGATGATGAATTTCGTACCGTAAATATATGGGCGAAATTGTATGTCTGCCCAAACGATGGCTAACATTTCCCTTTCCGTTGTGGAGTAATTCCTTTCCGCTTTATTTAGGGTTCGGCTGGCATAACAAATAGGTAAATCTTCTCCTATTTTTCCTTGTGACAAAATTGCTCCGATTGCTTTATCCGAAGCGTCCGTGGTAATTACGAACGGCTTGGTGAAGTCTGGATATTGGAGAATCGGTGCTGTGCTCAGCGTTTCTTGGAGTTGCTCGAATGCTTGTTGTGCGCTCTCTGTCCACTCGAATTTTTTCTCCTTTTTTATGAGTTTTGTGAGTGGTTTGGCTAATTTTGAGAAATCCTGTATGAATTTTCGATAGTAGCCTGCAAGACCCAGAAAGGATTGTACTTCCTTGATGTTTTTTGGGATTGGAAATGATTTTACAGCTTTTATTTTTTCAGGATCGGGTTTCACTCCCACTTCGGTGATGACGTGACCCAAATATTGCGTTTCTTTTCGCAGAAAATGGCATTTTTTCGGTTGAACTTTTAGGTTGGCTTCTCGTAGCCGGTCGAATACTTCTCGTAGTCGATCGTTGTGTTCTTCGAAGGATGATCCGTGGATAACGATGTCGTCGAGGTAAACGTAGCATTTTAATCCTTGTAGTCCAGCCAAAACCGCGTCCATCAGTCGTTGGAACGTCGGTGGGGCATTTTTGAGTCCGAAAGGCATGCGGTTATTTTCGTAGTGTCCCATGGGCGTCGAGAAGGCTGTTTTTTGTTTATCCTCCTCGGCTATCTGAATTTGGTGAAAACCAGAGGCGAGGTCGAGCGTGGTGAAATATTTTGCCCGACCCAATACATCTAAAATTTCGGAAATGTTGGGGAGAGGGTATGAATCTCCCTCTGTGACTTCGTTTAATTTCCGAAAATCCACTACGACCCGTTTGCGAATGTTGCCTTCGGCGTCGGCCTTTTTTGGAACGACCAGTAACGGCGCATTCCATGGACTTTTGCTCGGACGTATGATTCCGTCTTTGAGCATTTCTTTTGCCTGTGTCATCACTTCGGTCTTGTGCGTTTCGGGTAACCGATATGGCCGTATGTTTACCGGCACGGTGCCTTCCCGTGTATGTATACGGTGTTTCACAAGATCTGTTGTCCCTAGTATTTCTCCCTCGAGATGAAATACGTCGGAATATTCGTTGCTAAATTCCCTTAGGAATTTTTCTTCCTCCGGGTTGAGATGTGCCTGACTTCCCAATTCCTTCCAGAGTTTTTCCTATCTTTCCTGTCTGCTTATTGCGTTGATTTCAGGAGTTTTTTCTTCCGATTTGGTTTCCGGTTTGGGCTCGTTTGGGAACTCTTCGATTTCCACGGTGGGCCGGTTTATTTCGACCTCTTCTTCCAGGGAGTTCCTCAGGACAATAGGGCATGCGAGTCCGGTAGTGACGGTGTTTCCGCCCATCGTGATGCCTGGCGATATTTCTGCGGCGACCACGCAACCTACCTTTCGTTGCTTGGTTTTGGCGTAGTGTACGCTCTCGGAACGGGCTGGTAATTTCAGCTTTCCGCTTCCGTCGATCAATGGTTCGGTGTGTCCGTAAATTTTTATTGAACGGCCACCGAGTATGTCCACGTTGTGCTTTTTTATGAAGTCCATGCCCAGGATTCCGTCGGTGTTGATTCCGATCGCGTCGTCGATGACGAAGAATCCGTGGCGCACGTTTACTGCTGGCGTTTCCAACACCAGGTCCACTTTACATATTGCGTGGAAAACGTTTCCTCCGACCCCTTTCAGCTCGATTGTCTCGTTGTATGCTTTGGTGTCGGGAAAGATTGCACCCTTTTTTATCAAACAGCATTGTGCTCCTGTATCGCCTTTGAGGGTGAGAACTTTCTCTTTTGCCTGCAGTGATGCGATGTAAAAATCGGTCGCTGAATCCTCGGGATTTATGGCGCATATTTGGATACCTGCATGGATTACGTTCGACCCATTAATTTTGAGCTGTCCTGTAGCTCGTTGCTCGGCAATGGTGCTGGGGCTGAATTCCTGGCCAGCCTCGATGGAGCTGACCGTGAATGACCCTGCTGTAGGTTTCTGGTCGTTCGACGTTTCACCTGTCGTATTGCGGGAACCATTGTTGTTTCCGTTGTTGTTTCCGTTGTTGTTTCGGTTGTTGTTACGGTTGTTGTTGTAACGGTTGTTGTTGTTACGGTTATAGTTGTTATTTCCGGTTCGTCCGTTGAAATTTCCACGGTTTCTTCCAGAATTTCCCTGCTGGGAGTTATTTTGGCTCTGTCCATAACCGTTTTGGCCCTGGTTTCGTTGCCTAAGCCTACTGCAACATTCCTTCCAATGATGGCCCGATTTTTTGCAGTAGGTGCAGGTTATTACTCCTATGTTACCTGTGGGAACGGGTAAATTGCTTCGTCCGTTGGGCGAATTTGGGCTTCGGCAGTCTTTGGCCGAATGTCCGGGTTTTTTGCACTTTTGGCAAAATTCTTGACGCCTCTCGGGGTGCGTCTGTTTTGCTACAGATTCGTAGCCTTGCAGGACTGTTTCTTCGTTTTGGGCCCCTTTTATTGCTGCGGTTAAATCTGGGTACCCTTTAGCTTTCACGAGGATTTGGTACTCTTTTTTGAGTCCTCGTTCGAAATTGGATAACGCTAATTTTTCACGTAGCGTTCTACCGCGAGTTTTTCTACTATAGAATATTCGGATTCTATGCTCGCTTCTATCAGTTCCATTGTAAGGATTTGTAGTCTTTTCCCAAAGTCGGCTATGCTTTCGTTGTGATTTTGTTTGCACGTATGCATCTCTACTTGTAGAGCTTCTACGGTTCGTTTCGCCCCATATCGTTCCGTTAAGTGTTGTCTAAATGCTTCGAATGATTCTATCGTTTTGTACCGAACGTCTTCCCGTGCGTCGTCAGTCAGTTTTGTCGCTAGTACGAGTTTCAGAAGGGTGGTTTTGTCGCAATCGTCTACTAAGCTGTGGGCTAGTTCGTACGCGTCAAGTAAACTTTTCGCGCGTCTAGGGTTTTCGCCATCAAATACGGAAATAATTGCTCATGCTTCGCTTAGGGACATTCCTCCTCTTGCCCTTCTTGGAGGGGTTTGAAGGACACCGTGTTGACCGCTTCCACCCGCACCACCGGCGTGCGTATCTTCTAGATTTACGGTTTCTGGCATATTGACGTTATGCGGGATAATAGACAAAGAAAGCTCTGGTAAATCTGTTCTATTGAAGCTATCGGCTTCTTCCGCGTCTCGAAAGGATTCTTCCGAGTCGAAAGACCGATTTAAAGTATCTGTGCTTCGATTACGTTTGATCTTTTTGACTGACGGGGAATTTTCTTTCTTGGGGGAACGCGTAAAAGTGAGGTTTTGATTAAAAATTGAGTCTAGGGATCGAGATAATGAGCGCGCGCCTGGTAGTTTTAGACGGTTTACGAGCTCGTCGTTGGACATGCGTATATAGTTCGCTCGCTATTTTCGCGACTGGTTTTGGCGAGTTATAAGAGAAATTGTTCCGTCACTTACAGGATGATGGTCTGGTAGATCTGCATGCTGCTGCTGCTGATCGATCCGCTAGCTGGCTTCCTCTCGAAGCTGGTGAATCTGCTTGGCTCGATTGGTCCGCTCTTCGGGTTGACGGTTGTCGTTCTCCGGTGTCGAGTTTGAACAACTTTGGGCGCCCGTTGTCCTTGTTCGGCTGGTCCTCGGATACTTGACTGATGTCGTCCTTCTGGCGTTGCGTGAAACTCTTCTTTTCACCTCAGAGTTGTAGTCGAGTTCTTGAGTTGTGGCAATCCCACCGCTGCCACCAATATTGTGTCCGTGCAAATCGTCACGTGGGGACGAGTTTGGTTGAGACTGATTTATTCGGGATATTGCCAAGGTTGAGTTAATCTCCAACTCAATACTTTCAGTTTTAACTCTAAGTTTATTAAAGATAGTTCGTTACAATCGGGTTAATTGCCTCGAGACCAATGACGCGATAATAATCTGATGTTTCGGTGTCTGATCGCAGAGTGCTCGATTTGGGCGTTGCTTTCCCTTTTTATAAAGTTAGGGGTTAACAATTATTTGTGGAGGTGGTAATGATAAGTGGTGGGCAATCGATCGTCCGATGCCTTGGGGTTATTGTACAGGTAGATCGGGACGGTCGATGCTGAGTTTGATCGTCAGCGTTTTGATATGGCCTCGAAGTTGGAGCGAAGTCTATTCAACTTGCTGAGGGATGCGCTTTTGAAACGGCGCGTGCACGACAGGTCAACTTCCTGTTGCTGGCGATTAATGTCTTGATTTTTATGGAATTGGTTGCTATGCGGGCGCAACACATATAAGTCCATCCATATTATTTGCATTTGAAATATAGATAGTCTGAACGTATATTTTCGAATAAATGCACGATCAAAGTAAAAACTATTACAGCAAATACGCATTCAACTTAATAACCCTTCGAAATCGTAACCTTTGCTTTTCTTAGTTTTCATGAATTTAATTTTATGAATTATGAAATTTCGAAGTATCAATCCTTCTACAATTCGCTTATTCTATATATTGACCCCCACCCGCGAAGACTGGGTGGAAACTTCATGGAAAGTGTCCTGAGAGCCCAACAAGATAAAAAACGGGCACACATTGAAGATTGTCGAGAAACTGCACGAAAGTGTCCGAGAAAGCTTGAAAAACGTGAGTGTTTCACTCACGAACGCGAAGACAAACTGGAAACAACACAAAAAGTGTATTTGCAGCCGAGTAACTCAAAAAAACCTGCAGACATTGATGATTTTCCGAGAAACGGCACGAAAGTTATCGAAGAAACTCGAAAAGAGTGGGTGTTTCACTTGCGAACGCAAAGGCAGACCGGGGATGGGACGAAAAGTATCCTGGAAGCTGTGAGGTGGAAAACTTATGCACACTGAAGATACTTCGAGAAATGGCACGACAGTGTCAAGAAAGTATCGGAAAATGCGCGTATTTCACTCGCGAACGTGAAAATAGGCCAGGAAAGGCACAAAAAGTGTCCGTGAAGGACACTAAGCCGAAATGTATACGTACACTGAAGATTTCCCGAAAGACGGCACGGAACGTCAAATGCGAAGCAGATCGAGAATCGCAGAAAAACTATCCGAATCCCAGTGAACCGGAAAACGTACGCACACTGAAGATTTTTCGAGATACGACATGAAAATGTCCAAAAAGTCTTGAAAAAAGTGGTTGTTTTACACGCGAGAGCGAGGGCACGTTGAAAACAGCACAAGAGTGTATTTAAAACCCAGTGTGCCAGAAAGACATGCAAACATTGGAGATTTTCCGAGAATTAGCACGAAAGCATCCAAAGGAACTCATAAAAAGCGTGCTTAACTCGAGAACGAGAAGAGAGACTCGGGAACGCCAAAAAATTGTCCAAAGAATCTCGGAAACGGCGCATTTTCCACTCACGACCGCGAAGGCAGACCGGGGATGGGACAATAAGTATCCTGGAAGCCCAGTAAGCCGGGAAACGTACGTACACTGAAGATATTTCGAGAAATGACAGGACATTGTCCAGGGAATATCGAAAAAGCGCGTGTTTCACTCGGGAACGTGAAAATCGGCCAGGAACGGCACAAAAGTGTCCGTGAAGCACAGTAGAATGAAATGTGTACGTCCATGAAGATTTTTCGAGAAACAGCACGGAAGTGTCAAACGAAAATCGAAAAAAGCCCGTGTTTCACTCGTGAACTCGGAGTCAGACTGGGAATGGTACATAAAGTGTATTTGACGCCAAGTAAGCCAAAAAAACGTACACACATTGAAGATTTTAAGAGAAATCGCACGAAAGCGTCCGAAGGAACTCGCAAAACGCGCGTGTTCCAATCGCGGACGCGAAGGAAGTATGGGAACCGTACAAAAAGTGTTCTCGAAGCTCTTAGTAAGCCGAAAACATACGCACATTGAAGATTTTCCAATAATCAGAACGAAAGTGTCCAAACATCTCGGAAACAGAGCGTGTTTCGCTCGCGACCACAAAAGCAGACTAACATTTGAGATTCTGTGGGCTCTTTCGGGCCGTTTCTCGGAAAATCTTCAATGTGAGCATGTTTTTTTCTTTTACTGGGCTTCACTTTTTGTGCCGTTTCCAGTCTGTCTTAGCGTTCGCGAGTAAAACACGCAGTGTTTTCGAGATTCTTTGTACAATTTTTGTGCGGTTTTCAATCT
Source organism: Hyposoter dolosus (assembly GCA_963921915.1). Classification (NCBI taxonomy): domain Eukaryota; kingdom Metazoa; phylum Arthropoda; class Insecta; order Hymenoptera; family Ichneumonidae; genus Hyposoter; species Hyposoter dolosus. The sequence goes on along the minus strand of OY998130.1, from coordinate 24,874,872 downwards.
TCCTTCGCGTTCGCGAGTGAAATACGCGCTTTTTCCGACTTTTTTTAGACACTTTCGTGTTATTTCTCAGAAAATCTTCGATGTGTGCATGTTTCTTTGGCTCACTAGTCTCTAAATACTTTTTTGTGTGCCGTTTTCAGTCTGCCTTCGTGTTCGCGAGTGAAACATGAGCTGTTTCCGAGATTCTTTGCAAACTTTCGTGCGAATTCTCGAAAAATCTTCAGTGTGTGTACGCTTTCGGGGATAACTGTGCTTTCAGGAAATGTTTTAGGCAATTCCCAGTCTGCCTCCGCGTTCGCCAGTCAATAAAGCGCTTTTTCCGAGATTCTTTGCACACTTTCGTGCCAATTCTCGAAAAACCTTTAGTGTGCGTACGCTTTCCGGGATAACTGTGCTTTCAAGAGATTTTTTAAGCGATTCCCAGTCTGCCTCCGCGTTCGCCAGTCAACAAAGCGCTTTTTCCGAGATTCTTTGCACACTTTCGTGCCAATTCTCGAAAAACCTTTAGTGTGCGTACGCTTTCCGGGATAACTGTGCTTTCAAGAGATTTTTTAGGCGATTCCCAGTCTGCCTCCGCGTTCGCGAGTGAAAAAAGCGCTGATTCCGAGATTCTTTTAACTTTTTCGTGCCAATTCTCCAAAAATCTTCAATGTGCGTACGTTAGTCAGCTCACTGGGGTTTCAGAAGAGTTTTTGGGCAATTCCCAGTCTGCCCTCGCGTTCGCGAGTAAAACAGGCATTGTTTCCGGCTTCTACGGACACCTCCGAGCTGAGTCTTGGAAAATCTTTGGTATGCCTATGTTTTCCGAGTGACCGGGCTTCGAGGACACTTTCATACCGTTTCCAATCTGCCTTCGCATTTGCGAGTGCAACACGTACTATTTTCTTGCCTTTTCTCGGTAATGTTACGTCCTGGCATCTTTCTCTCGTGCTTGACTCGTAGAATAAATCTGAAACATAAAAATTTTAAATATGTAAAAATTGTGCCAATCAGTAATTCAAATTTTACCGTTAAATTTTAGCTACCGTTATAAGCATGACGGAAAATCAACATTTAAATCATAAAAACATGGTTAATATAAAATTATAAACTCGAAATTAAAATATTATTAAATCATTTCTAGGACACCCTGTAGACATACATGGACGACTTTCGAGACACCCTATAGATACGGTCGAAGAGCGAACAGCTGAACAGCTGTGGTGCACGTGGACACTTGACCTACCGCACGAAGGTTGCTGACGCGCGACGAAGCGCGCGACCAAGTCCCAAGTTCGAGCAAATTTCATTAACTTTTAAATTTCAAAATTATTCATTTTTCTTGTCATATTCATGTTCCATTTGTAAAACCCTTCAATTTAAATAGTCACTTGACCATATTCCAATAATTTTTCAATAAACAAATTTTTTGTCAATTCCTAATTTCATTAACTAACAATTATGAAGTTGCGATAATTTCAATAATCCCAATCGATTCGTATGAAAAAACCCTTTTATTTAAACCCTCACTCGATCGATTCAAGTTAATTTTCAACTGAACAATCAATTCGCGGAAAAACCGCGAAAAACCGCGAAAAACCGCGGAATCGTTAAAACTTGGTTAAAATCAACGGGACAAGTTCCTAATCGCATAGAATCGTTATACAATGATCCTTTTACCATCGCTTGCCTATTTCTAACAATATTGTTAATAATAATAATAAATAATTAGTAAATATTCCGTATCTTTACATTTCTACAGTTTTATTCTTCGTAAATACATCAAGAGACGCGGCAGCGGCTCGACGCCAAGTATTAAAAAAAAAGCGTAGCGCGAGAGCTGCCGTACTCTTATATACAGTAAAATACGTGTTTTGTGAAGTCACAGCAACTTTAAATCGTTTTCACAGGAGAACGGGTTAAGGGAAAAATCTCATATTAGACTCGAATTTTCTATGATTTTTTATCTTCCGAATGGTCCTTGGTAGAACAGAATCCGTTCAGTTAATCCAGAGAAATCTGATATTGAAGATTTTGGACGCGAGGTTTGGGATGCTTTCTGTGTCTTGGAGTCAGAAAGGCGTAAGTTGTCCGCGCAGGCGCTTGGACATACGCCCTTACGCGTCTGGTGGACATTTTCGGCCCGTGACGTCACGCGCTCCGGTGAACGCGGTATCCCCACTCTTCACGCGCCACTGAGCGAGAGAGACAGACTATACGGGCCTCTCTTTCCGTATGGTTTTCATTGTCTAGGTACCATGGTTTTCCATGCCTCGGTCGACGGCTCCATGGTTTTCGATGTCTAGGTCCACGGCTCCATGGTTTTTTTTTGTCTAGGTATATTTCTCCATGGTTTCCGTTGTCTAAGTATATTTCTCCATGGTTTTCGATGTCTATTGTAACGGCACCGCCAGGCTCGTGAGGCGATGTGGTCGGCTCGGCGGCTGACGCTCGAATGAGCTAGCGCCGAGCGGACGGCGGCCGAACTAATCGCCGGCCCGCGGTGAGCTCGCGAGTAAAAGTGGGGGTAACGAGCCCGCTAGCGAGCGCGGCCCGGGACTCTGGGACATAAGTGGGGGTAATAATCATAATATAAGTGGCGTACGTGACTCTCGGCGAGCGTAATGCGCAGACGCAAGCCACGCCTAGCGAATAAAATCCGAGCGTGAGTGAGTGGGGGAAGCGCATAGCCAGTGATCTCTAGCAGCGTTCCCACCACTGTAAAACAAAGCCAATAATATTTAAGTTTATTTTTAGAATTCCGCGAAATCCGAGAACAAAGGATTTCGACGGTATAAAAGCCGGTGCCGGTGTTTTCATTGTCTAGGTATATTTCTCCATAGTTTTCACTCTCTAGGTCGACGACTCCATCGTTTTCGTTGTCCAGGTATATTTCCCCATGGTTTTCGATGTCTAGGTATATTTCTCCATGGTTTTCGTTGTCTATGTATTTTTCTCCATGGTTTTCGTTGTCGAGGTATTTTCTCTATGGTTTTCGATGTCTAGGTATAGTTCTCCATGGTTTTCGTTGTCTATGTACATTTTTCCATGGTTTTCATTGTCTAGGTATATTTCTCCATAGTTTTCGCTCTCTAGGGCGACGACTCCATCGTTTTCGTTGTCCAGGTATATTTGTCCATGGTTTTTGATGTCTAGGTATAGTTCTCCATGGTTTTCGTTGTCTATGTACATTTTTCCATGGTTTTCGTTGTCTAGGTATATTTCTACATAGTTTTCGCTCTCTAGGTCAACGACTCCATCGTTTTCGTTTTCCAGGTATATTTCTCGATGGTTTTCGATGTCCAGGTCGACGGCTCCATGGTTTTCAATGTCCAGGTCCACGGCTCCATGGTTTTTTTTGTCTAGGTATATTTCTACATGGTTTTCGTTGTCTAGGTATATTTCTGCATAGTTTTCGATGTCGAGGTATATTTCTCCATGGTTTTTGATGTCTAGGTCCACGGCTCCATGGTTTTTGTTGTCTAGGTATATTTCTCCATGATTTTCGATGCCTAGGTTCATTTCCCCATGGTTTTCGTTGTCTAGGTCAACAACTCCATCGTTTTCGTTGTCCAGGTATATTCCTCCGTGGTTTTCGATGTCCAGGTCGACAGCTCCATGGTTTTCGATGTCTAGGTCCACGGCTCCATGGTTTTCTTTGTCTAGGTATATTCCTTCATGGTTTTTGATGTCTAGGTATATTTCTGCATAGTTTCCGATGTCCAGGTATATTTCTCTATGGTTTCCGATGTCTAGTTATATTTCTCCATGGTTTTCGTTGTCTATGTATTTTTCTCCATAGTTTTCGTTGTCGAGGTATATTTCTCTATGGTTTTCGATGTCTAGGTATAGTTCTCCATGGTTTTCGTTGTCTATGTACATTTTTCCATGGTTTTCATTGTTCAGGTATATTTCTCCATAGTTTCCGCTCTCTAGGGCGACGACTCCATCGTTTTCGTTGTCCAGGTATATTTGTCCATGGTTTTTGATGTCTAGGTATAGTTCTCCATGGTTTTCGTTGTCTATGTACATTTTTCCATGGTTTTCGTTGTCTAGGTATATTTCTACATAGTTTTCGCTCTCTAGGTCAACGACTCCATCGTTTTCGTTGTCCAGGTATATTTCTCGATGGTTTTCGATGTCCAGGTCGACGGCTCCATGGTTTTCGATGTCTAGGTCCACGGCTCCATGGTTTTTTTTGTCTATGTATATTTCTCCGTGGTTTTCGTTGTCTAGGTATATTTCTGCATAGTTTTCGATGTCGAGGTATATTTCTGCATAGTTTCCGATGTCCAGGTATATATCTTGTGACGTTGTCACATTTTTCTTTGCCCTTTTTTTCTGCCAGCGTCGAGCCGCAGCGGGAGTCGCCGGACCCCCGAAAGGGACCGGCTCTTTTTTCTTATTTCCAGCTCCCGCAGACCGAGGAGGACCGAACGTGGCTGACGGCCGTCGCTGGACCAGCAGCTCGACTGCGACTATTCACGCGAGCGCGGGCGAGCGACCCACCGATCGAGCGACCCCGAAAATCGCGTTGCCCTCTTTAATTGGTTTTTCCCTCCCTCCCCCGCGAGTAATATTTTATGTTCCCACCCTCAGCCCGACCCCCCCTTAGCCCTGTCGACGTCGCCGAGTCGCGGAACTCGTGTCCGTCATCGTCCCTCCGACAATAGGCTTGTCCGTCAGGTCGGAGGGAAACAGCGGGTTCCGCGGCGTCGAGGCGAGGCCGTCGATACGATCGCGCCACGGCCGTTTTGACAGCCGTGGGCGCCGCCATCTTTTATCGAGCCTCGGTCTCGCGAGGCAGACAGCGTGGCGCCATCGGTGCGCGATCTCGCGAGGCCGGCGCTCGATATTCGATCGAACGACGGCCGACTACAACGCTGCAGCCTGATTGGCTGCTGGCGCTGCCGGGCCTCGAAAAGCCTCGAACCAGCCGCTATCACGCGGCCGGGAGCTCGAGGAGAGCCCGGAGCGCCACACTTCCGCTTTGGAGACGACGAGGCACAGAGCCACACACAGTTTTTCTTCCCTTTCGAGTTTTGTGACCCGATCATCACGATAAAAATCTTTAACGACGACCCGGCTTCCCGAAGGACCACTCTCAGGACAGTTTGGATTAGTTTTGGCACCGCATTCTCGCGTTTTATTCGATAAAACCGAGAAGACAAGTAAGTCCTTCGATTCTTGCCGGGCGTGCGACGCCATTATCCCCTCGTGCTTTCCCAGATTCCCGATCAAGTTTTCGTTTGCTTTCTCGAACATTTCGTTCGAGAAAGAGTTTATTTCGTCGGTCAGTCGACGCGACGAGTGTTGTGCCTCGAGTCATTTCCCCGTCCACCCCCGCGAAGTCACTTTGCCCTTTTTTCTCGCCATCCCCCGTTGTTTCGCGCCCACCCCGTCTTTGGATTTTTCTTCGCGTTTTCGAGCCCCGTCCTTACAATTTTTGTCGATTCCCCTCGTCGATCGCCCACCTCGTGTTCCCTTTTTCAAGCAGTGAGTCCCGTTATCGGATTTTTGTGCGTGGATCGAGCGAGGCTCTGTTTCGTTCGGTCAATCGGGTTTCGCCGGCCGAACTCGATTCGAGTGTTCGCGTGGTTCGCTCCACCGCGTGGCTCGCTCGCCCGTTCCCCCTTGTGCGTACGTCACTGGTACAATAAGACGCCTGAGTTTCAGGGACTCGCGGTCCCTGCGTTTAAGACTTTTCTAGCTTCTCCCTGAGCCAGCCCGATTAATTATTTTGGATTATTTTACAAATTAAATTCTTTCACATTGTTCTTTTCTTTTTCTTTTGACCATTTTGGAATAAATTTTGTACCGGTTGCTGGACCGAATAAACCAGCTGGCGCCCTTCTTTTCTTTGTATTCTTCACCCGCAATAAATCACGGATTGTTTTATTATTTTTATAATTCTTCGTACGATTTATTTTTCCCATTCTTGTCCATTTTCTCTTGCGCTTGTGTCGAGCCCGTCACAAATTTTTGGCGCCCAACGTGGGGCCTGAAAAAAACAATTAGTTATTAACTTTTCCCCTTTTTCTTGCGATACCCTTCACCAACAAACAAAAAAACTTCCGATTAAATGAATTCAGCCATTTATTTTGATTTTTCGACTTTTTTGACCTGATTTTTCGTATTTCGAGTCTCGCCCGAGTGATTCGGTGCGAGAAAATTCTTTTTCGTAGTCCCATTGTTTTAGCGTGCGAAATAGTGCTCACCAGTGACCCCCTCCCCCTACCGCGTTCGACGATCGCACAACGCTCGGCGCGAGACTGCCGAGCGCTAGCTCCATTGTTTTGGTGACCTTGAGTTCCCCTACCTCGTTTCCCTTGTGTTTTTCAATACCTTGCTGACTTGGTAAATATTATTTCGAGTCTAGAATATTATTTCGTCAGATTTAGTAGGATTTTCGTGTGCTCGTCGAGTATTGCGTGATTACGCTACTCGACGAAAATATTACCCTCCCCCCCCCTCATCAGCAATAACCCCCTTGCCTGGCATTCACCCTGAAAAACCCCCGAAGGATATTATTGCCCTCCCAATTCGATTAAAAACAACTTTCGTCAATTTCCTGACGATTGAGAATCCCCTTTGATCAATTATTCGAGTTCTCCCCTCGTATTTACCATTTATTTTCGTTAGTTTCGTGATGATAAATTCTCCCCTTTATTTTTGAATCTTCAATTCTGTTCCCTTTTCTCATTTTTACTGTTTTAAATTCCCTTTTTAAAAAAACAGATCAATTTAGTCAATTCCCGGGAGTAACAACCCCTTTTGGGTAAAATTACCAAACCAGTTCTATTTAGTTTATTAAACTTTTGCCTTTTTCTCTTTTTTCTTTTTTCTTGTTTCCCCTTTTTTTCGCGATGTATCCCCCGGTCGACGTTCCGGTTTCGACCGTAACGGTCACAACCCCGGCCTGTACCGCCCCGATAACGACCACAACAGCGACGAGTAGTGGTCTAGGTCATACGCCGTATCGACCGTCAGCCACTGGCCCTTCAATAACGGCCCTGACTCTTGACATAGAGGGCCTCAGAAATTTTTCGGACATACTTTTCCGTGGCGATCGAGCAGGGATAAGCCTGGAGGGATCGATCGATCAAGTTAAGGATCGGCTCCTGAGACACGAGATTCGGACTCGTTACCCCTACATCCCCATCCATTGGCGCGAGGATAGTGACAGTCGAGTCGGTCTTCCGTACACTCTGGCACATGCGTTGGAAGTTCCAGATGTCGCTGAAGTTTTGTGGCCTCCGCCAATGCCAACCCCAGCCCCGCCAATACGGTCTTCGTCTCCCCCTCCTCCGGTTCCGTCGCCCCGAAATCGACCGATACTGGCCACTGGCCAGTCTAAAGGCCCGTACAAGGACCCTATTTCCCTCGATCCAGACTTTAGTCTGGAAGAACCTCCCGAAAATTTACACGAACCCCTGGTCCCCCTTCCCGGACGAACCCCTGGTCCTACCGTGACATTCGCCCTTCCCCCTTCCCCCGAAATGAATAGACGCTCTCTCCCCTCTCTCCCCTTATCCCATCGGCCCCGATTACTGATTCCCGACGTCCCTGAACCCCATTTTGACGACCCGAGGGACTTCACGAGAACGTACACAGTTCCTATCTCCCGGCCCCAACACAACAGCACCCGTTTGCCCCCTCTTCCTCCCCCAGCTCCCAGACGCAGCTTACCCGCTACCCTTCCAACTACAACCCACAGCCCATCTCAGAATGAATTCTCTTCCTCGCGAATGGGAAGAGACAACCGGTTTGCCAATCACTGGCAGAGATACGGCCCTAAATTCGCGGGTAAACGAGAGGAGGACGCGGAGGAATTCCTCCAAGAACTCCATGAATACGCCGTTGGCCAGGACTTGTCAGAGGACGAGTTATTGCGCGCGTTGCCCGAGGCGTTCACAGGTGCTGCGCGTCTCTGGCATCGCGTTGAAAAGTTCAGCTGGAATGATTACGAGGGTTTCGTATTTCATTTCCGGGAACAATTCGGACACGGCGACTTGCAGGATCGCCTGAGGCACGAGGTGGAACTTCGGACCCAGGGACCTGGCGAGCCCGTCGCCGAATATTTGGTGAAGATCAGAGCCCTCTTCGACCAGTTCAGCCCGCCCCTTTCCCTCGAAACCCAATTGGACATTTGCTATCGCAATTTGCACCCCGATTTGTCCGCCCACATCAGACGAGACGAGATACACAATTACCTCGACCTCAAAAGGATGTGCCGTCGCAGAGAGGAGCTCGTGGACCGAGCCAAGGCGTATCGCCCTCCTCCGAGCGCACGCCAGTCGTCCTTCCCCTCAAGTGCATACCAGCCAGCCGACAAAGCCACGCCAGGCAAAGTCGCGGCTTTGCAGACCCCGACAGACGCCAAGGCGTCCCCAGGAAATCAGTACCCCCCCCAGCAAGCCCCGACCCGGAAAAATCCTCAACCCCAACCCCGCACACCTCAAAAACCCAGCTACGCTGCAGTAGCCGGTGCGGAGAAACCTTTCCGCCCGCAACCCTTTCCCGTGATCCCTCCCCTTTCCGAAGTTGCCCCGAAAACAAATCCCCAACAGACTCGGCCCCCTTGCTACAATTGTCGCCTCCCTGGCCATTTCTGGCGGGAATGCGTCAAACCGATCGGAAGGTTCTGCAGAATCTGCGGCTACCCGGACGTGGTAGTCCAGACGTGCCCGCGCTGTGCAAGAGGACAGGCGGGAAACGGCCAGACGGGGGGACAGTAAAGTTCTCGCCCCCCCAGAGGCCAAACCCCGAGTTGCCCACAACCCATTCCAAGTTCGAGCAACCAGCCCAGGACCCTTTCGAGAACAGGAACCCCGAAAAGAAATCCCCAGAATCCTCGACACTTCCCAACTTATCGGAAAACCCCGTAGAATCCCCCCTTCCTGAGAAAAGTAACCCCGAACCCCGTGAGATTTTCGTTTCCCGACCCGAACCCAGTGAGGACCCCGCCTCGCAAGAGGAATTTCGATTCTCCCCGCAGTTCCCGGATCAACCTGACCCCGTACGTCGAGCTATCAGTCTCCCGTACAAGGACGACTCCGGAAATGAGCTGACGTTGAGTTTCCCCGACCTTGAAACCCTTAAATCGTTCCTTCGTAAACGACCCCCGAAGGACCCCCTTTGGCTTCCCGAATCCCTCAAGACCCCCGGTCTGTCAGAGAAATCCCCAGAAATCCCCCTTGAGGCTCCTTCGCAAGGAGAGAAATCCCTGGTCCCCCCGAAACCCCCGAAAGACCCCAGCCCAGTACCCCGAGTTCGTAAAATTTCCCCCAAGGACAATTTTGGAAACGTTTTGCAATTAAGTGGCCCCAATTCCGACACCCTCGACCTCTTCCTTAGTACAGAACCCAAAAAACCCCTACCTAATGACGAGCAGCAGCCCGGATGTTCTAAATATCCGAGCCACCCGCCACCCGAATCCCCCAATCCCCTTTCCCCGTGTGAACCAGCTACCTTCACCCCAGGCTCCCCAGAAACATGTCCTCGGAATCCCCTTCAGCTCCAAGAAATTTCCTCGTCGGATCCCGCTACGCTGGCGGATATGCTCGCTGCCATCCAACGACGTAACGTCGATAACCGACACTTTCTGTGGTTAAAAGTCGAGGACCGACTGTGTCGTGCCTTGGTGGACGGTGGCTCATGTCGAACGTACCTAGACCAAGGCCTGGCAGCGATCCTCATGCCCTATCTGTCCCCCACCGACGATGGTGTATTAGTCCCCGGGAATAACGTACTTCCCGTGTTTGGCGAGCTGTACCTCACGTACGAGATAGGAGGACGTACAGCCCGTCTTCGTACCCAGTTAGCTTCGCTAGGATACGATTGTATCCTAGGGATCGACTTCCTTCGCGCACTCGACCTCCGTGTCGACTATGGTAGCGACACGTGGCGAGTTGGACACGGTCCCGTCCATTCGTTTAGCCCCGAAGACATCGAGGCCCACCCCATCAGAGCTTATCCCCCCTGCGCCGGTCTGGCAATCGCCACGTACACGGCTGCCCAGAAAATAACCGCCCTCTTAGACGAATTAATCCCCCCTAAGACTTCGACCCTCCTCCGTGTGACCCACTTAGCTGAGCACCACATCGATGTGCAAGGACACCCCCCAATTCGACAAAAGCCCCGAACAATCTCTCCGTACATGCTGAAGATCGCCCAGAAAGAAGTCGACCAGATGTACGAGGAAGGAGTTATTGAGAAGGCCGACAGCCCCTGGCTCAGTAACCCCGTGATCGTTACCAAAGCGAACGGAAAATATCGATTTTGCATCGACTTTCGAGATGTTAACCGTGTGACGCGGAAAGACGCGTATCCCCTCCCCAACATGGACCGTATCCTCGACGGACTGCGACGAGCCCGTTATATTTCGAAACTTGACTTGAGCCAGGCCTATTTCCAAATCCCCGTTGAGCCCGCAAGTCGACCCATAACTGCCTTCTCAGTCCCTGGACGCGGACTGTTTCAATTCAAACGAATACCCTTTGGACTAACGAACGCCCCCGCGACCTTTCAGAGACTGATGGACAGACTAATCGACCCCGCGTGGGAACCCCACGTTTTTGCTTACTTGGACGACGTCATCATCGCGACGGAAACAGAGGACGAACACCTTGACTTTCTCCGACGCGTACTGACAGCTTTTAGAGACGCCAACATGGAAATCAACCGCCAGAAGAGCGAGTTCTTCTGCGCGGAAGTGACCTACCTTGGATATGTCATCGGCCCCGAAGGACTTAAAGTGGACCCCGAGAAAATAGCCCCTATCGTGAATTACCCTCCTCCCACCAACATTAAGCAAGTCCGACGATTCCTCGGAATGGTCGGATGGTATGCCCGATTTTTACCCGACATTTCCCGTGACAAAGCCCCTTTGACCCGATTAACGATGAAAGATGTTCCCTGGACGTGGGGACACACTGAACAACAAGCTTTTGAGAACCTCCGCGATTCCCTGACCCGAACTCCCATTCTGATTCGCCCCAACTTCGATAAGCCCTTCACCGTTCAGACCGACGCGAGCGACGGGGCCATCGGCGCCGTCTTAACCCAAGAGGTTGACGACGTCGAGCACCCGATCGTTTTCGCGAGTCGACTCTTGACGTCCCAGGAACGCAAATACACGGTCACCGAGCGTGAGTGTCTCGCGGTTCTCTGGGCCGTTAAGAAATTGCGACCTTACATCGAGGGCACGCACTTTACGGTGATTACGGACCACAGTAGCCTCACGTGGCTCCGAAGTATTCGAGACCCCGCAGGACGACTCGCCCGATGGGCACTCGCCATGCAAGCCCTAGACATGACCATCGTTCACCGTAAAGGAGCCCTTAACGTAGTCCCTGACGCCCTCTCCCGTATGTACGAGACGACTGAAGCAGCCCTGTGTGCGTTGGGGAACGCGATCGACTCGTGGTACGAGGACAAAAAGAAAAATATTCGAGAGTTCCCTTGGAAGTACCCCAATTGGAAAATAGTAGAAGACAAAATCTACTATCACCGTCCTCACCCCGTAATCGAATCAGCCCTCTCCGATTTAGACGCGTGGAAATTAGTACTCCCCTTAGAATCCCGACCTCGAGCCCTCAGTCAAGCCCACGACTGCCCCCAAGCAGGCCATCTTGGAGTCGACAAAACGTACCATCGACTCACTCAAGACTTCTTCTGGCCTGGTATTTTTCAGGACGTCGCAAGATACGTCGGACGTTGTCCGGCGTGTCAGCTCCATAAGGTTTCTCAAGGGCAACCGAGCGGCCTTATGCGAGAGCGCACGACTTCTGGTCCTTGGACAGTTGTCGCCGCCGACGTCATGGGCCCTTTCCCTCCCAGTAAGTCCCAGAATCGTTATGTGATCGTGTTCCAAGACTTGTTCACGAAATTTGTAGAGGCCAGAGCCGTTCGAGTTGCCACGGGACAGACAATAATGTCGGCATTCGAAAATCTGGTCTTGAATCGCTGGGGATGTCCGAAGTATTTGTTGACGGACAACGGAACGGAGTTCGTTAACAACTTCGTTACGAGTCAACTCCGACAGTTAGGAATTCACCAGACCACAGTCCCTCCGTACCATGCCCAAGCCAACCCCGTTGAACGAGTCAACCGAACAATCAAGACGATGATTTGCTCCTTCATCCCGCAAGACCAGCGAGATTGGGACAAACATCTTCCCGAGCTGTGCTTTGCGATTAACACAGCAGTCCAATCCTCCACGATGATGACCCCTGCCTTCTTGAATTTAGGAAGAAACCCTCGCCCCGCAAAAGCCCTTCGAGACGAAGATCCCAACCCTCAGCCCCTAGACCCCGGTGACCCTAGTCTGTGGACCGACCGCATGAAGCGGCTCCCACTGATTCACGATTGGGTCAATCGGAATTTGGAACAAGCCGCGAAGCGGCAGGCCCGTTATTATAACAAAAACCGCAAAGATACCCGTTACAGCGTAGGCGATCTGGTGATGAGGAAGCATCGAGTCCTCTCATCCGGAGTCCAGAACTTCGCTGCGAAGCTTGCCCCTCGGTTCAATGGCCCTTACAAGATTTTGAAAATCCTTTCCCCGGTCGTGTACGAGATCGAAGACCCAGACAGTCGCAAAAACCCCAAAGTCCACATTAAAGATCTCAAACCCTACAGACCCCCCGAAGAACCCAACGATGATGAGAACGATGAGGCGACCGAAGCTGCCGCCCCCCAACCCCCGTTACCCGATACCGTTGAAGTGGAACCGGAAAACTCCGCTCCACGTCGTGCAGGCCTGAGGTCAAGAAAACCCCCTTTAGTCACTGAGTAACTCCCCAGCCATTGAGAATATTAGCCCGGAATTAATCCTTTTGTTGTTTTGTGTTTTCTTTCAGAGTAATGAGTTTGATGTGGATGGCGAGGCGTAGGGTCGGGCGGCCGCCATATCGGCTTCCGCTCGGCACCGCGACGCCGTACGAATATGGCGTGTGGCGGACCTCGGGCCACATCACCGCTTTGGCCACCTTCCCTTTCCCCCCTCTTGAGCCCTTCCCCAGCCTTGGCCTGTTCCGAGGCGAAGACTGCCGCTGCGAGGAGTGTGACCCCCACGACCCGCAGCCGATGGCGCCCCCCCATTACAGGATGTACCTGCGCCCCGAATCCCCAGAAGGCCAAATCCATCCCCTTGACGCCACCATCCCAGAACCTCGCGCCCCGTCCCCAACCCCATCCGAATGCTCCCTTCCCTCTTCCCACTCCTCAGGTTCCTACTCCGACGAGTCGGCCTCGTCCGCGGAAACCGTGGTGCCTTCGGCGCCTTACCCGATGTTGCTGCGCCCCCGAGTGCAGGCGGAGCCCGCGCCCGGGCCGCTGCCGCATCTGACGCGGGTGCCGGAGGGGCTTCGGGCCGCGGTCGGAGCCGCTCAACCCTCCTCCTCGTCCCAGCAGCCCCGTACATTTCCCCTGCCCCCCGATCCCAACACCACTCCCGTCGATTCCGCTCCCCAACCCCCCAGAACCCTACAATTCCCTTCCTCCATGCCCCTGCGCCCTATTCCCCGAGTCCTGCAACCCCATGACCACCCCTCCACTTCCCTTCGTACCCCCGCCGCCCCCAGTCCTGTCTCTCGCCCCGTACCTCCTCCCTTAATGCTCCAACACCCGTCGCCTTCCCGCACCCCTCACCCCCCTCCCTTAATACCCCGAAACCCAACACCCTCCCGTATCCCTCGGCCAGCCCCTGCTCCGATCCCACCCCTCATGCCACGCAACCAAACCCCGTCTCCCCCTCGCCCAAACCCGACACTTATCCCCCCCTTGATGTCCCTTCGAGTCCCTGTCCCGTCTTGTTTCCAACCTCCGGGACCCAGGGAGCCCTTCTGCTGGGGCTGCGATCGGCCCGGGCACGACACCGAAAGGTGCCGTTTCCGGATCGAGAACCGGCCTCGGCGGGGAGGACCCTCGGGCTCCCGGCGCTAATTGCCAGCCCCCTTTCAGCCCACCCTAGCGCCTAGCCCCGATGCCCGCCACAGGCCCCAAGAGGGCGAAATAGAAACAACGTAGAAACGGGCTTCGGAGTCCAAATCATCGAGTCAGTCAAGCATCGTAGAAATCTTCAAGACATTCAGAGGCTAGTGGTCCGGTGACCAAATACTCCATCTCTCATCTCATCGCAGTCTCAGCGGAGTGACGAGAGCCTCCAAGTTTTCGTTCAGTATTATTTTCGAGTCAATTACGTTTAAGTGTCGAAGGCAAAGGCCCTAGACGTCAGTCATTATTCTCTTTAGTTCCGTCTCTGTGATTTTGTAACGAAGAGACTGATAATGTTAAATCGCCGTACACCCCAGACCCCTCAGACCAGAATTGTTAGCCCCAGAGTCCCCGCCCAAAAACCATTGTTAGCCCTATTTTCTTTTCTATTGTTAATCCAAATAAGATCTGTTTTATTTTTGATACAAGTGCTACGAGCCAAAGAGCTTCGACTTCAGAGATTTTCTTTTTTTTCTTTTCTTTTTGATTAAAGTAAGGCAGTACAATGCACCAGTCAGCCAAGTTAATTTGTTGAATTTTTGTTCTTTCCTCTTCTTAAGACCCCTTTCAGTCATAATTCCCTTCCCATTTCTGGATCCTTAAGTCGCAACCCCGGTAATACTCGATTGACTGCAGATTGTGTGACGAGGCGTACGAGATGGTACTTTCGTCAAGCCGGGGGGAGTTGTGACGTTGTCACATTTTTCTTTGCCCTTTTTTTCTGCCAGCGTCGAGCCGCAGCGGGAGTCGCCGGACCCCCGAAAGGGACCGGCTCTTTTTTCTTATTTCCAGCTCCCGCAGACCGAGGAGGACCGAACGTGGCTGACGGCCGTCGCTGGACCAGCAGCTCGACTGCGACTATTCACGCGAGCGCGGGCGAGCGACCCACCGATCGAGCGACCCCGAAAATCGCGTTGCCCTCTTTAATTGGTTTTTCCCTCCCTCCCCCGCGAGTAATATTTTATGTTCCCACCCTCAGCCCGACCCCCCCTTAGCCCTGTCGACGTCGCCGAGTCGCGGAACTCGTGTCCGTCATCGTCCCTCCGACAATAGGCTTGTCCGTCAGGTCGGAGGGAAACAGCGGGTTCCGCGGCGTCGAGGCGAGGCCGTCGATACGATCGCGCCACGGCCGTTTTGACAGCCGTGGGCGCCGCCATCTTTTATCGAGCCTCGGTCTCGCGAGGCAGACAGCGTGGCGCCATCGGTGCGCGATCTCGCGAGGCCGGCGCTCGATATTCGATCGAACGACGGCCGACTACAACGCTGCAGCCTGATTGGCTGCTGGCGCTGCCGGGCCTCGAAAAGCCTCGAACCAGCCGCTATCACGCGGCCGGGAGCTCGAGGAGAGCCCGGAGCGCCACACTTCCGCTTTGGAGACGACGAGGCACAGAGCCACACACAGTTTTTCTTCCCTTTCGAGTTTTGTGACCCGATCATCACGATAAAAATCTTTAACGACGACCCGGCTTCCCGAAGGACCACTCTCAGGACAGTTTGGATTAGTTTTGGCACCGCATTCTCGCGTTTTATTCGATAAAACCGAGAAGACAAGTAAGTCCTTCGATTCTTGCCGGGCGTGCGACGCCATTATCCCCTCGTGCTTTCCCAGATTCCCGATCAAGTTTTCGTTTGCTTTCTCGAACATTTCGTTCGAGAAAGAGTTTATTTCGTCGGTCAGTCGACGCGACGAGTGTTGTGCCTCGAGTCGTTTCCCCGTCCACCCCCGTGAAGTCACTTTGCCCTTTTTTCTCGCCATCCCCCGTTGTTTCGCGCCCACCCCGTCTTTGGATTTTTCTTCGCGTTTTCGAGCCCCGTCCTTACAATTTTTGTCGATTCCCCTCGTCGATCGCCCACCTCGTGTTCCCTTTTTCAAGCAGTGAGTCCCGTTATCGGATTTTTGTGCGTGGATCGAGCGAGGCTCTGTTTCGTTCGGTCAATCGGGTTTCGCCGGCCGAACTCGATTCGAGTGTTCGCGTGGTTCGCTCCACCGCGTGGCTCGCTCGCCCGTTCCCCCTTGTGCGTACGTCACTGGTATAATAAGACGCCTGAGTTTCAGGGACTCGCGGTCCCTGCGTTTAAGACTTTTCTAGCTTCTCCCTGAGCCAGCCCGATTAATTATTTTGGATTATTTTACAAATTAAATTCTTTCACATTGTTCTTTTCTTTTTCTTTTGACCATTTTGGAATAAATTTTGTACCGGTTGCTGGACCGAATAAACCAGCTGGCGCCCTTCTTTTCTTTGTATTCTTCACCCGCAATAAATCACGGATTGTTTTATTATTTTTATAATTCTTCGTACGATTTATTTTTCCCATTCTTGTCCATTTTCTCTTGCGCTTGTGTCGAGCCCGTCACAATCTCTATGGTTTCCGATGTCTAGGTATTTTTCTCCATGGTTTTCGTTGTCTAGGTCGACGACTCCATGGTTTTCGTTGTCCAGGTATATTCCTCCATGGTTTTCGATGTCCAGGTCGACGGCTCCATGGTTTTTTTTGTCTAGGTATATTCCTCCATGGTTTTCGATGTCTAGGTATATTTCTGCATAGTTTCCAATGTCCAGGTATATTTCTCTATGGTTTTCGATGTCTAGGTATATTTGCCCATGGTTTTCGTTGTCTATGTATATTTCTCCATGGTTTTCGTTGTCTAGGTATATTTCTCCATAGTTTTCGCTCTCTAGGTCGACGACTCCATCGTTTTCGTTGTCTAGGTATATTTCTTCATGGTTTCCGATGACTAGGTCGACGGCTCCATAGTTTTCGATGTCTAGGACGACGGCTCCATGGTTTTCGATGTCTAGGTCCACAGCTCCATGGATTTTTTTGCCGAGGTATATTTCTCCATGGTTTTCGATTCCTAGGTATATATCTCCATAGTTTTCGCTGTCTAGGACAACGGCTGAATGGTTTGCGATGTCTACTTTCACGGCTCGACCAGGGTTCCCGACGGAAGGTCTTAAAGGGACCGACTCAGAGTGTTATCGCGAGTTTCTAAGGGATCACCCGAGAGTCTTGACGGGGCTTTTTTTAAAGGGTTGACAATAAGATCTCAGTTGAAGTTTTTATGGGATTGATCAAGAATCTTGCCGGGCCTTTTATAAAGGATCAGTCAAGAGTCTGAACGGGATTTTTTAGGGGGTTGAACGGCGGTCTCGACGGAAGTTTTTCGACCCTAGAACGGTAACCTTATTTTATTTTTCCCATTCCTGTAACGTAGGGTCATGAATGACCCCAATTTTGGAAAATTCATATCTCTGGTAAAATGAAACAAAAAGGGTTCAACTTGGGCTCAATCTTTTCGTTTTTTTATGCAGAATCACGTGAGCCGGAACAATTTTGCTCGGAGTAAAAAAATTAGTCGAAAATGCGATGAAACAATAAAAAAACGGGAGAATGAAGGAGAAGGGCGGGAGGATGAAGGGAGAAATCCCGCCAGGACTTTTTTGAGGGATTAGCGAAGCGTCTGGATGGGATTTTTTAAGGGGTTGACCAAGAATCTGAATGGGAGTTTTCAAAAGATTAATCAAGAATCTCGCCGGGACTTTTATAAGGGATTGTCCAAGCGTCTGGACGGGATTTTTTAAGGGTTAGACTAAGCGTCTTGACGCTGTTATTTCAACAGATAGGCCAAGAGTCTGGACGGGATTTTTAAGGGGTCGCGACGGAATTTTTTCAAGGGATTGACTGAGGGGGTCTCTTCGAGGTTTCCTTAAGAGATTAAACGAGAGTCTGTACGAAAGTTTTTCAAGCGATTGATCATGTCTCTTTTCGGAATATTTTAAGAGATTTACCAGCGCTGTCGACGAAAGTTATTGACGAGATTTGTCTTCTCTCCTGAACAACCAACCAGAACGAATAATCCCTTTATTATTAAAAAAAATGTTGATGAATAATCTACTTTCCAAAAAGAAGTGAAATCCGTGGAAAAATACTTTATAAAAGTAAAAAAAAAGACGCCAAGTATTAAAAAAGTGTAACCTCAGTTGGAAAATTATGACTCAATTATCTTTATATTACTTTGTATAAAAATTTCCCCATCATTTAAATTTTGATAAATATGGCCCTTCCCAAAAAGGAAGGAAATCCGTGGAAAAATACTTCAGAAAAGTAAAAAAAGAACGCCAACTATTAGAAAATCGCAACCTCAGTTGGAAAATAACGACTCAATTTTATTCTTGATATCACTTTGCAATGAAACACTTTTGATTTACTATATTCATGTATTTTACTTTTTTTTCACTGCGAACAATCTTTTCACCTTCATAAAAATCTTCTCAAAAATTTTCACACTCAATTGAGACAAAAAAAAATGAAATCATTGCAATATAGCCAAGAATTCATAAATGAGTGGCAAAACGGGGAACGAAACATAGAAAAGGGCACGTTTGCGTACAAGGGCACGCGTACACGTACACGTACTTACCGGACGAATTCACTGCAAAGATTATACAAAAACTTGGCGTTCGTCTGTGAAATTTTGCCACTCATTTATGAATTCTTGGCTATATTGCAATGATTTCATTTTTTTTTGTCTCAATTGAGTTTGAAAATTTTTGAGAAGATTTTTATGAAGGTGAAAAGATTGTTTGCAGTGAAGAAAAAGTAAAATACATGAATATAGTAAATCAAAAGTGTTTCATTGCAAAGTGATATCAAGAATAAAATTGAGTCGTTATTTTCCAACTGAGGTTGCGATTTTTTAATAGTTGGCGTTCTTTTTTTACTTTTCTGGAGTATTTTTCCACGGATTTCCTTCCTTTTTGGGAAGGGCCATATTTATCAAAATTAAAATGATGGGGAAAATTTTATACAAAGTAATATAAAGATAATTGAGTCATAATTTTCCAACTGAGGTTACACTTTTTTAATACTTGGCGTCTTTTTTTTTACTTTTATAAAGTATTTTTCCACGGATTAATATTGATACGGTATAATGTACATCATTTGAATTATATTTTTAAAAAAATTATGGCAATTTAAACGCAATAAAAATTACGTTTATGATTTACCTGCCAGTGCCTTGGACCATATTGCGGACTGCCCACCGCCTTTTTTCCAACAAATCTTCCCATGTTCGGCGGACGCCGATTTATTTTTTGTAGAACACGTATGCATTTATCTCCAATGAGCACGTAATCAAGTACCCAGGCAGGAGGAGACGTATGAGCGAATATTGCGAGTGCTTTTGCAATGGTAGTGGTACGTGCATAACATCTTTGCGGAGTAAAAGAAATATTAATACAACGGGGATTACATACTATTGCAAATGAGTTGTACGCTCGGGAGCTAACGAAAAAGTTATAAATAAAAAAAGGTACAAAAATGAACACATATAACCATTTCCATTCAAGCTAAGAACCATCCGTGCACACAAAAATCCAAGTGCACAACAGAACAAACTAAGTTGAGTTGTCGATCTTTTTTCCATTAATTAATAGGATAAAAACATATGACGATTCCATAAGGATGAACGGAGCCTAAGGGTGATCAAAGGGTGAACAAACAGCCTAAAGGTGATCTAGCAGTCGCGTGAATGCGAGAGAGAGAACCAAAAAGTAGATACACGTTGTTCTCGGACGGTCTTCCTATTTTTAAAAAAATAAAAGTTACATCTTCTTCTTTGGTGAAATGGAAACGACATGTAACTAATATTTTTCATGACATATTCAGTCTCTCCAAGTCAAACGTGTAGAGGGATTTTTACCGACTGCACAAGTGATAAGTCGTCTTGATGGACAAGTTACTGGAACGTGCTTGCACCGCTTTCGTTCGAGCCGCTCCATGTGACAACGGCATGACCCGAACTATTTCGATTTTTCTTGTTTGTTTCCAGTTAGAAGCCATGACGTTCCCTTTACGTCCTGGATGAGCCGAAGATGTACTGGTGCCCGAACTAAAAATTATTCAATAAAAATTACATAACAAAACGTACCCAGTTCTTTCTTTTTAATGTAATCGTTACTGCTGGTGAAGTGCCGTAGCTGCAATGACCAGAAAACTTGCAGGGATGTAAAATATTTTAGGGTCTTACCTTCTAGCATAACGGAACTGACATCGTTAGAAAATCTCGTGAATGACTAGCATGAATAGTACTGGGAGTATCGTTTGTCCACTTAATTTAGATCACGTTCAAAAATCGCAATCAATCTGGAGTACAAGTCATATTTTCGAAGGTTTGACATGAAGTGGGCAGTACATTCATTGGAGCGTTCCATTATGGGATGATTGGGGTTTGCTGAAAATCATGCCGTAAAACTTTGAACTCATACAGAAAAATTCATCGCGTCTGCGAAAGGGCGCGCCGTCGATCAATCTGGAATGTTTATGATTGCGACTACACACTTTTTTTCGAGAAAGAAATTCACCTGCCTTCTAAAGTGTGCTCCACGATCCAGAATTTCGCGTCAATTTTTTTTAAAGTAGTTGTATGGGCTATTTCGTCGATATATGAAAAAAAAGTGGCGGAGATCTATTCCGCAGAATGTAGAATGTCTTCGAGAGTTCAAATACCTTAAAAAGCTCGCACCATGGCCGTGAATTTCGGGCCGATTTTTTCTATATAGTTTTCTACGATATTATAGTTCGTACCGTTGGAATGCAACGAAAAATGATTTTTCTTTATAGCAGAACACACAATTTCGATACAGTATTTGTCAAAAATAATAGGACCGTCATTTTTGCCATTTGAAAACTGAATTTATTACAAAAATTGTAACGAATGCATTAATTGTCAAAATAATGATTAAAAAATAATTTATTCGCTGTATTCCAACAATGCAAACTTCAGGAACATCGTTTTCTAGTCCATTTCAATGATACATGGAACAAAAGAGTGGCAAAAATCCATACTGGGTGTTGTAGAATTTTTTCGAGAATTTAACTACCTTCAAAAGTACGCTCCGTGGCCCTAAATTTCGCGCTAATTTTTCCTGCATCGTTTTGTAGGCTATTTCAATAGTACATGGAATTGAAAAATGGCGGCGATCAATACCGCGGACTGTAGAATTTTTTTCGAGAAAAAAAGTTCAACTGCTTAAAAAATGAACTCCATGGTCCTGAATTTGCGTTGATTTTTTCTAAGGAGTTTTTTTGAGCTGTTCCGTCGATATGTGAAATAAAAAAGTGGCAAAGATCCATACTGCGGAATGTAGAAGTTTTTCGAAAATTTAACTAATTTCAGGCTATTTTATCGATATGTGAAATGAAACAGTAGCAAAGATGCATACCGCCGGCTGTTGACTTTTTTTCGGAAAAAAACTTCAAAGGTCTTTAAAAGTGAGCCCCATAATCCTGAATTTCACGCTGATTTTTCCCACGTGGTTTTTTAGGCTGTTTCATCGATATGTAAAGTAAAAAAGTGGCGAAGATTCTTACCGCGGGCTGTAGAATTTTTTTGAGTATTCAAGTACCTTAAAAAGTGCGCTCCATGGTCCTGATATTCGCGTCGATTTTTTCTACGTAGTTTTTTAGGCGGTTTCATCGATATGTGAAATAATTAAGTGGCGAAGATCCATACCGTGGGCTGTAGAATTTTTTCGAGAGTTCAACTATCTTAAAAAGTGCGTTATGGGCCCGAAATTTCACGATTTTTTTCTACGCGGTTTTTCAGGCTGTTTTATCGATATGTAAAATAAAAAAGTGGCGACGATCAATATTGCGAGCTATAGATTTTTTAAAAGAATTCGACTACCTTAAACAGTGCGCCCCGTGGTCCTGAATTTCGCGTTGATTTTTTCTACATCGTTTTTTAGGCCGTTCCATCGATATGTGAAATAAAAAAGTGGCAAAGATCCATCCCGCGGGCTGTAGAATTTTTCCGAGAATTCAACTACCTTAAAAGGTGCGTTCCGTGGCCCGAAATTTCTCGCTGATTTTTTCTACCATGTTTTTTAGGCTGTTTTATCGATATGTAAAATAAAAAAGTGGGGACGATCATATTGCGAGCTATAGAATTTTTTAAAGAATTCGACTACCTTAAAGAGTGCGCCCCGTGGTCCTGAATTTCGCGTTGATTTTTTCAACATCGTTTTTTAAGTTCTTTCAATGATACGTTGAATCAAAAAGTGGTGACGATCATTACCACGGGCTGTAGAATTTTTTCGAGGCTTCGAGGCTTAAAAAGTCCGCTCCATGGTCCCAAATTTCACGTTGATTTTTTCTACGTTGTTTTTCAGGCTGGTTTATCGATATGTAAAATAAAAAAGTGGCGACGATCAATACTGCGAGGTAGAGAATTTTTTCAAGAATTCGACTACCTTGAAGAGTGCGCTCCGTGGTAACAAATTTCCCGTTGATTTTTCCTACATCGTTTTCCAAGTTCTTTCAATGATGCGTGGAATCAAAAAGTGGCGACGATCAATACGGCTGACTGTAGATTTTTTTTTTGATAAAAAAAAAAAGTTCAACTGCCTTAATAAGTGCGCTCTATGGTCCTGAATTTTGCGTCCATTTTTTCTACGAAGTTTTTTAGGCTGTTTTATCGATATGTTGAATAGAAAAGTGGCGACGATCCATGCAGCGAGGTATATAATTTTTTCAAGAATTCAATTACCTTAAAGAGTGTGCTCCGTGGTCCTGCATACCGGCCTTATTTTTTCTATATCGTTTTTTAAGCGCTTTTAATAATACGTGGAATTAAAAAGTGGCGAAGATCCATACCGCGAGCTGTAGAATTTTTTAGATTATTCAACCACCTTAAAGAGTGCGCTCCGTGGTCCTGAATTTCGCGTTGATTTTTTCTGCATCGTTTTTCAAGTTCTTTCAATGATACGTTGAATCAAAAAGTGGTGACGATCAATACTGCGAGCTATAGATTTTTTTCAAGAAATCGACTACCTTAAAGAGTGCGCTCCGTGGTCCTGACTTTCGCGTTGATTTTTTCTACATCATTTTTTAAGTTCTTTCAATGATACGTTGAATAAAAAAGCGGTAAAGATCCATCCCGCGGGCTGTAGAATTTTTCCGAGAATTCAACTACCTTAAAAAGTGCGTTCCGTGGCCCGACATTTCACGCTAATTTTTTCTACGTTGTTTTTCAGGCTGGTTTATCGATATGTAATATAAAAAAGTGGCGACGATCAATACTGCGAGGTGTAGAATTTTTTCAAGAATTCGACTACCTTAAAGAGTGCGCTCCGTGGTCCCAAATTTCCCGTTGATTTTTCCTACATCGTTTTCCAAGTTCTTTCAATGATGCGTGAAATCAAAAAGTGGCGCCGATCAATACCGCTGACTGTAGATTTTTTTTTGAAGAAAAAAAACAGTTCAACTGCCTTAATAAGTGCGCTCCATGGTCCTGAATTTTGCGTCAATTTTTTCTACGTAGTTTTTTAGGCTGTTTTATCGATATGTTGAATAGAAAAGTGGCGACGATCCATACAGCGAGGTATATAATTTTTTCAAGAATTCACCTACCTTAAAGAGTGCGCTCCGTGGTTCTGAATACCGGCCTTATTTTTTCTATATCGTTTTTTAAGCGCTTTCAATAATACGTGGAATTAAAAAGTGGCGAAGATCCATACCGCGGGCTGTAGAATTTTTTAGATTATTCAACCACCTTAAGAAGTGCGCTCCATGGTCCTTAATTTCGCGTCAATTTTTTCTACGTAGTTTTTTAATCCGTTCCATTGATACGTGAAATAAAAAAGTGGCGAAGATCCATTCCGCGGGCTGTAGAATTTTTTCGATAATTCGACTACCTTAAAAGGTTTCCTCCGGAACCCCGACTCGCCTCAAAATTCGTTTCCCTCAATTTTTTGACTTTTCTGAACGAATGGTGGAAGAAAAAAGTGGCGACGATAATTTTTTAAAAAATTCGATTTCGTTGTTTTCCAACGATGGAAACTTCAGGATCATAATATTTTATTAATTGTTGATTGTGCTGTAGCAACTTTGAGTGGATACAATGTCACGAATTTGGAGAAGGCGTCTATTGTCACCAGAATGTGTTTCATTCCTCCTTTCGTTGCTGGTAATGGACCAAAAAAATCAATGGAGACTATGTCTCCTGGTCCGTCTGGTACGATATTTTGTTGCGCCGCGTACGAATGTTGATTCAGCACTTTGTTTCTTTGGCATGAATCGCAAATTGCAAGGATTTGTCGAATGGCGTGATGAAATTTTGGGTACGTGAAATCTTCATCCAGAATTTTCCAGACCTTTTTCGCTCTGATATGGCCATACATTTTATGCGTTTCAGGTACCAACACTCGGAGGACGGACTTTGGAAGAACAATTTTGGGTATATCCTGTTTCGTTAATTTGAATAAAATATCATTTTTGATTTCGTATCGGTTTTCTTGTTCGTTTTTTATCCGTTCCCTTATTTCATTTATTTTTTTGTCTCTTCTCTGACATTCTGCGATGTTTTTAATCCTTTGTTGTAGTTCTTTCGACGGTTTGGTTGCTAGCAGAGTTCCAATTATCAGTTCTTTGCCTTTCCTTCCTCCTTTATCGGGAGGATTTAATCGGCTTAAAACGTCTGCGACGACATTTCGAATTCCTGGACAAAATTCGAATTCGATATCGTAGTCCTGTATCGCTAAGATCCATCTTGTTAGTCTTTCGTTAAGTAGTTGGCAATTTTTTAGGAACGTTATCGCTTGGTGGTCAGTTATGACTTTTATTTTGGCACCAAGCAAATACGTCCGTAGTTTCTTTAATGCCCAAACCACGGCCAACAGTTCCTTTTCTGTTGTCGTATATGCAAGTTCCGGTCCTTTTAATGTTCTGCTGGCGAACATTATTACGCTCAGCTCTCCATTCTCATCTCTTTGAGCTAGTGTGCCCCCCAGAGCGTAGTGGCTTGCGTCGGTTTGTAAAATGTAACCTTTTTTTTGATCCGGATGTTTTAGGAGGATGTCTTAGACGAAAAGATTTTTGATTCTGTCAAATGCTTCTTTTTCCTCGTCATCCCATTTCCATTTTTCTTTCTTTTTTAATAGTTTTAACAAAGGAACTGTTTCTTTTGCGTGTTCCTTCGTGAATTTTGTATAATAATTAATTAATCCAAGAAATCCTCTCAATTGTTTGAGGTTTCTTGGCGCCGGAAAATCCTTGATTGCTCGTATCTTTTCGGGCTGTGGTTTGATTCCTTCCGTTGTTAAAATGTGTCCAAGAAATTCCACTTCTTTCCTGAAGAATTTTGCTATGTTTAATTTGATTGTCATCCCATTTCGTTCTAGACGCTCTAAGAGTTTATCCAGATGTTGCATGTGTTCTTCAAAGCTTTCCGAGATGCAAAGTAGATCATCTACGAAATTGATGACATGATCCCCAAGTCCATGGAGAATGATGTCGAGTGCACGCAACAAACTTGCTGTGCTTGTTTTTAATCCAAAAGGGGTGACAGTAAATTCGTAGACTTTTCCTCGATATTTGAAAGCCGTGTATTTCATGGATTCAGGATGTAGAGGAATCTGCCAAAAGCTGTTCGTGAGATCGAGTGTTGTCATCACTTTGGCTTTATGACATTTTTGAAATATTTCCTCTATATTTGTCACAGATTCATGGTCATCGGCCATTACTTGATTGATTTTCCTGGCGTCTAGACATAATCTGACTGTTCCATCCTTTTTTATTACCGGTACGATTGGATTTATCCAGGGGCTCGTGGATCATTGTATGATTCCATTTTCCATTAATTTTTCGATTTCTTTGTCGACTTTTTCTCGATGCATCAAAGGTACCTCATAGGAATATGCGACGATCGGTTGTTCCGTCGTGATGTCTAATTTGTGTTGATATGCCGAAATTCTTCCAGTGTTTTTCCGAAAAACAAGTCTGTGTTCCCAGAGAATTTGTTTTTGTATTTTTTTTTGTTCGTTTGTGAGCTCGGATTCATTGACTATTTCCTCTATTTCTGCCAGGAAACATCCTCATTTGGATTTGAAGAAAAACTTAATTGTTGCACTGGTATTGAATTTAATTCGTCACCGGTCTGGATGTCGGTTTCGTTTTCAATTTTGTTTGGATCCATGCCGCTGCGGCTTATGGCTCCTGTTTCGTCAGTTCCCGATGCCCCCATTGTGGGAAGTACATCGGTCACATTTTGATATTTGACTTGGAGAGACATTTCTCCTAAGTCAATTAAACTTTTGAGAGGTTTTAGGGAATCTACCCCCAATAACACATCTCTGATCAATCCAGGCACAATTAAATAATTGATATTTATTTTTATTTTTCCAATTTGAGTCGTTGCCATTATTTGACTTTTGACTTTTGTTAATTTTCCTTTAATTGCCCCTTTTACCGTCACTCCTGTGACCGGCAAAATAGGACAATCCTTTAGAGCTTCCTGATTTTCCAAGAAGAATTCTTCCGAAATTGTTGTAATTTTTGATCCGCAGTTAATAAGTGCCGTTACGGGAATGCCTTCAATTTTTGCATACATTTCAGGACATTCTACAATCGGAACAGCTTGTTCTTTTATTTCTTCGTTCAATAAAAATTCTCTGGTGTCCGTAAAGATCGTGTTAATCGGAATGCTTTGTTCTTTTTTTTTTATGAGGTCCTTTCTGGTTTTTGTCTTTCCATTTTCATTTTGTTTTATCGTTGTACCTCGCTTGTCATTCGTTTTTGTGCTATTTGATGTGGGTACAACGCTTAGGCGTTTCCCGCTTTGGAAGTCGAGGGTTTTGGTTCTTCTTGAACTTCTATCGCCTGGATGGGGTTCTCCTCTTTTTTTTCTTGTTTTTGAGGCCACGATTTTTGCGGACCTCTGTTCTGGTTATTTAGGCTATTTCTCCAATCATTGTTCTGACCATGATCCCTGTTCTGTTGGTTGCGAATCTGGTTCCAGTTCGCATTCTGGTTCCAGTTGGGATTTTCGTTCCTGTTTGAATTTTGGTTCCAGTTGGGATTTTTATTCCAGTTGGAATTCCGGTTGTCGTTATTTCCTCCTTGTTGATTCTGAGGCTGTTTGTAGGGCCTTTGGTCTTTGTTTCCCTCACCTTGGGTATTCTGTTGTTTTTCCCTTTTTGAGTTGATTGGACCCCTTTGGTCGATTTTTTCGAGGAATTCAACTAATTCTTCGAGAGTCTCGAAACCTCGACTGATGATCGTTGCCCGCATTTCGTCCGTGTAGTGTTGTGACAACAATGTGATGATTTCTTTGTCATTTGGTGGAGGCACCAAATCCCTTGCCATTCCGAACATTCGGATGGCATAGTCGACCTTGGACAGTTTGCCGTCCGCTTTGTAAAATCCGAATTCCAGATTTCTCCTTATTCTTCTTTGGACCTCGTTGCTCCAGAAACGTTCTGTGAATTTATTTTTCATATCGTTGAAGCTTTTGATTTGGTCCTCTACGACGACCCACCATTCGTTGGCCGATTTTTCGAGGGCTTGTCCTAGCAAATATTTGAATTCTGCGAGTGTTGGATTTGTGACCTCGCAATAATTTTCGAATTCTTTCAGAAATTTTATGGGTCGAGCTCGATTTGATTCATCAAACGTGGGTGGCGTTATTTTTATTTTACTCGGTCTGTAATTTGTCGAGGACTTGAATACCTCCTCGTCTTGTTCGTCTTCCTCCGTGTGGATGTATGATTCATGTTTTTGAGGAATAATCCTCGTGCTTTCTTCATTTGGTGATTTTTGAATCGTTTTGTTTTCAGATTCTCTTAACTTTTGCTTTAGAGAACTAATGCTTAGTCTATGTTGTGCCTCGTTGACTTCGCAGACTGCTAATCTCTCCATCACATATTTCATTGCTTGTTCTAATGTTCTTATTTTGTTCGACAATGGTCGAATGATAGAATGCATTTGCACTGCTAAGCTAGCCTCCGTTGTGTCCATCCTGTTTAGGAAATCTTGATTTAGTTCTTGTTTTTGATTTTCTAATCTGGTTTTAATCTGTCTTAATTCTTGATTTGTTTCAGAATTTCGATGTTCTAATCGTTGCATTTTCAAATTTATGTCGACGACAGATTCGACTAACGAAGATAAAGTTTCGTCGGTGCGACCGCTTATTTGTCGGTTCATTTTAGGTGTAGCAGCCCCCCGATTTTCTTCGTCGTTTTCTACTTATTTTGTGTTTTTTTAATTATTATTCTCTATCGCGAAGTTTGCTCGTGATTCGTTAAAAAGGTTTCCCGCTCCTGGCGGTGGAACCGTTGTTGTCAACTCGTCGAACTGAGTTTCGCTCAGGAGGATTTCCCCCGTTTGACTTTCTGGATTTTGAAAACCAGAGTCTCTGGCCGTTTGATCTCTTATTTTATCGGAATCAGCCATTGTCTATTCTTATTTCTATCTATTTCTGATTCTACTTGAACCCTCGCTTTCTCTTTGCAACACTTGCCCCACGTTGGGCGCCAGTTGTAACGGTACGAATTTGGCTCGGAGACGCCTCGCGTTACGCGTCGGTTCGAGCTTCAAGAGAAAGGAGCAGGTGTGACGAAAAAACGAGAGTTTTTGGTTATAATTTAACAAAATAAAAGAAATTTATTCAAAATTGACGTATTGTTTTACAAATCAATCAGTGTTTCCTTTATTTTGCATGTATTTCCTTTATCGCAGTCGAATGGCAAGAGAAAGACGAATTTTTTGATGTAAAAATCTTGATGGTAATTTATGTGGTTATTTTACCGCTTACTTGGTAATTTATGGTAATTTATCCTTTTCTTTCATATTTTCTTTGAAATTCGAGTAAAACTCGGTGGTTCTATACAATCTTAAGTTATATCATTAATCTAGACTGATTTTTCGATAATTAATAACGCTTGAACAATGTGGATAACTTTGAAAATGTGAAAGACGCGTATTTGACGTCATGTTGATTTCCAATTTGTTTTGTACGCTTTTATTTTATGATCTGCACGCACGTGTGTTTGTTCAACACTGTAATTAATTTTAACAATAAAACGCACTAATTTTGCTTTATAATTGATTTGGACAATTTTTGTTTGAAAACGCACGCTTATTTCGGTTTCACAATTCGAATTCTTGAATTAGACAAGTTTTTCGCACGCTTTTGACTTTAATTAATTTTGAACAAGTTCCTAATTAGGATTCTGACGAATAAATTTATTAATTTTGGTGCGTTGAACTTCTTCACTCCTACAAAAGAGAATCTTGTGTAAAAAAGGAAATGCACCGGCTGCGGGAGTTGAACGAAATCGAACCACTCCGTCGTCGTATGTACATAGGAAATGTGAGGTTGGGTTTTGTTGAGTAGAAGCGAAGAAGTCTTTGCTTAATGCTGACGGTCTAAAGTTGCCTCGATTTCTTGAAAAAGAATGAGTGCCGAGTGCTGTTCCGCACCGGCTTTTATACCGTCAGGATCCTTTGTTCTCCAATCTAAAAATAACTCGTAGTTTGATTCGCTTAGAGTTCTTGTGGTGGGGCGCTTGCTAAACATTACTGGAGATTCTTTTCTCCCACTCATTCGTATTTCGCTCGCATTCGTTCATTGTACTCCGCGCTTGCGCAGAGCGTTCGCACAGTCCTCCTTGTCCCCACTTTTCGACGCGCTGTCGAATGAGGCACGCTCAATCCCCACTCTTAGTCACAAATCGGTCACTTTCCCCCACTTTGTCCGCTCGCATCTTCGCGAGCCGCGAGATGGTTCGGCTATCGGCCGCTTGGCGCTACGGTAGTCGAGCGACGGACGCCGCGCCGGGCGGATCGTCAGCTGTCGCGTATCCGTGCCGTTACAATATACAAAATTGTTTATTTATGTTTATTTATTGCAAAAAGCGTATTATTTCCCCAAAATATGTATTTATGAATGAAATCTGTATAAACTACGTGGAAAAATACTTTATAAAAGTAAAAAAAAAGACGCCAAGTATTAAAAAAGTGTAACCTCAGTTGGAAAATTATGACTCAATTATCTTTATATTACTTTGTATAAAAATTTCCCCATCATTTAAATTTTGATAAATATGGCCCTTCCCAAAAAGGAAGGAAATCCGTGGAAAAATACTCCAGAAAAGTAAAAAAAGAACGCCAACTATTAAAAAATCGCAACCTCAGTTGGAAAATAACGACTCAATTTTATTCTTGATATCACTTTGCAATGAAACACTTTTGATTTACTATATTCATGTATTTTACTTTTTCTTCACTGCGAACAATCTTTTCACCTTCATAAAAATCTTCTCAAAAATTTTCAAACTCAATTGAGACAAAAAAAAATGAAATCATTGCAATATAGCCAAGAATTCATAAATGAGTGGCAAAATTTCACAGACGAACGTGCGCCCTCGACACATTCGGTTCAAGGGTTTCCCCATTTCGGAGGATTCCAGCATGATTATCCCGAATATTATGATGACTTCATGCTAGCTAAAGATCATGAATGCACGTACAATACAATTCCACGGGGAACGAAACATAAAAAAGGGCACGTTTGCGTACAAAGGCACGCGTACACGTACACGTACTTACCGGACGAATTCACTGCAAAGATTATACAAAAACTTGGCGTGCATGGTTTTCAAAAATAATTTCGGGAAGACAAAAGATAATTGAATGTACCAGTTTAATGATCATCTCGTTTCCGTCTATGATGGAAGAATTTTCATTTTTAGATGGCATATGTCACTTTGTATTAAAGACAAACTATACGGGATAAACGACAGTATTTTCTAGTTGAATTTCGCGAACTCTCCCCCAATTGAATATCGCCCGCTGAACCCCCTGCTGCGTAGTATTCTATGCACCGAGGAAGGACAGGCCTCATCTCCGCCTCGCGCGCTTGGCTACGACTCGTCCTGAAAACACCGCGTTCGGCGTTAAATGTGCCATTTTAGGCCTAGTTCCACGAATCGAGGTTAAACGCGAGATTTAGTAACCGAACGTTGAATCTAACCGTTGAATCTAACAAGCGATTTATCGCAGTTGCGTTCCACAGTGCACTTTTAACCGGGGTTTTTGGAAACCTATATTCCATTAGAAATAACTCCAACCGAGCGCTTATTCCTTTTCAAATATCTTCGATGATTGGCTTTCTGGAATGGGACAGTGTGGAAGGGATACGTTGAATATTCTTTTCGATGCTCCAGTTCATGACGTATTTGCTGCAGGACTTCAAATACATTTTCATTCGATAAGCGAAGTCGAGCGGGTAAATCGATGTCATAAAATTCATCAAAATTCGTTTTTTCACAGCTTTTGGTCTTCCATGTTAAAAAAATCTTTGAGTTCTGACTGAAGACGATAATAGAGCATCGATAATTCGTCTGCCTGCTATGTTTTGGCAACATTATTATTTGTGTGTCCACTCGAATTACTGTTAACCCTCCGTAAACACACAGTACAATTAGTGCACCGTCCTAGACACACATGGGTCAGGCGCCCTACTGTTTTTTTACTGTACTTTTGGACTTGTTGAGAAAATCTGAAAAATTCAAGAAAGTAGTTTTCGATATATGGGAAAAGAGCCTGCAGTGTGGGTGATGGATAAAAATTCTTTTTAATTATTGTTATATATTTAATGGTAATATATACGAAAAAGGAGAAATTAATGGCATTCGCTGAATGTGCTGGACACCCAACACCCATATGTGTCTACTGAGGGTTAATCAAGAGACGCGGCAGCGGCTCGACGCCAAGTATTAAAAAGAAAGCGTAGCGCGAGAGCTGCCGTACTCTTATATACAGTAAAATAGGCGTTTTATGACGTCACAGCAACTTTAAATCGTTCTCACAGGAGAACGGGTTGAGGGAAAAATCTCATATTAGACTCGAATTTTCTATGATTTTTTATCTTTCGAATGGTCCTTGGTAGAACAGAATCCGTTCAGCCAATCCAGAGAAATCTGATATTGAAGATTTTGGACGCGAGGTTTGGGATGTTTTTTGTTTCTTGGAGTCAGAAAGGCATAAGTTGTCCGCGCAGGCGCTTGGACATACGTCCTTACGCGTCTGGTGGACATTTTCGGCCCGTGACGTCACGCGCTCCGCTGAACGCGGTATCCCCACTCTTCACGCGCCACTGAACGAGAGAGACAGACTATACGGGCCTCTCTTTCCGTATGGTTTTTATTGTCTAGGTACCATGGTTTTCCATGCCTAGGTCGACGGCTCCATGGTTTTCGATGTCTAGGTCCACGGCTCCATGGTTTTTTTTGTCTAGGTATATTTCTCCATGGTTTTCGTTGTCTAAGTATATTTCTCCATGGTTTTCGTTGTCTATGTATTTTTCTCCATGGTTTTCGTTGTCTAGGTATATTTCTCTATGGTTTTCGATGTCTATGTACGTTTTTCCATGGTTTTCATTGTCTAGGTATATTTCTCCATGGTTTTTGATGTCTAGGTATAGTTCTCCATGGTTTTCGTTGTCTATGTACATTTTTCCATGGTTTCCATTGTCTAGGTATATTTCTCCATAGTTTTCACTCTCTAGGTCGACGACTCCATCGTTTTCGTTGTCCAGGTATATTTCTCCATGGTTTTTGATGTCTAGGTATAGTTCTCCATGGTTTTCGTTGTCTATGTACATTTTTCCATGGTTTTCGTTGTCTAGGTATATTTCTACATAGTTTTCGCTCTCTAGGTCGACGACTCCATCGTTTTCGTTGTCCAGGAATATTTCTCGATGGTTTTCGATGTCCAGGTCGACGGCTCCATGGTTTTCGGTGTCTAGGTCCACGGCTCCATGGTTTTTTTGTCTAGGTATATTTCTCCATGGTTTTCGTTGTCTAGGTATATTTCTGCATAGTTTTCGATGTCGAGGTATATTTCTCCATGGTTTTTGATGTCTAGGTCCATGGCTCCATGGTTTTTGTTGTCGAGGTACATTTCTCCATGATTTTCGATGTCTAGGTTCATTTCCCCATGGTTTTCGTTGTCTAGGTCGACGACTCCATCGTTTTCGTTGTCCAGGTATATTCCTCCATGGTTTTCGATGTCCAGGTCGATGGCTCCATGGTTTTCGATGTCTAGGTATATTTCTGCATAGTTTCCGATATCCAGGTATATTTCTCTATGGTTTCCGATGTCTAGGTATATTTCTCCATGGTGTTCGTTGTCTATGTATTTTTCTCCATGGTTTTCGTTGTCGAGGTATATTTCTCTATAGTTTTCGATGTCTAGGTATAGTTCTCCATGGTTTTCGTTGTCTATGTACATTTTTCCATGGTTTTCATTGTCTAGGTATATTTCTCCATAGTTTTCGCTCTCTAGGGCGACGACTCCACCGTTTTCGTTGTCCAGGTATATTTGTCCATGGTTTTTGATGTCTAGGTATAGTTCTCCATGGTTTTCGTTGTCTATGTACATTTTTCCATGGTTTTCGTTGTCCAGGTATATTTCTACATAGTTTCCGCTCTCTAGGTCAACGACTTCATCGTTTTCGTTGTCCAGGTATATTTCTCGATGGTTTTCGATGTCCAGGTCGACGGCTCCATGGTTTTCGATGTCTAGGTCCACGGCTCTATGGTTTTTTTTGTCTAGGTATATTTCTCCATGGTTTTCGTTGTCTAGGTATATTTCTCCATGGTTTTCGTTGTCTAGGTATATTTCTCCATAGTTTTCGCTCTCTAGGTCGACGACTCCATCGTTTTCGTTGTCTAGGTATATTTCTTCATGGTTTTCGATGACTAGGTCGACGGCTCCATAGTTTTCGATGTCTAGGACGACGGCTCCATGGTTTTCGATGTCTAAGTCCACGGCTCCATGGATTTTTTTGTCGAGGTATATTTCTCCATGGTTTTCGATTCCTAGGTATATATCTCCATAGTTTTCGCTGTCTAGGTCAACGGCTGAATGGTTTGCGATGTCTTCTTTCAGGGCTCGACCAGGGTTCCCGACGGAAGGTCTTAAAGGGACCGACTCAGAGTGTTATCGCGGGGTTTCTAAGGGATCACTCGTGAGTCTTGACGGGGCTTCATTTAAAGGGTTGACAATAAGATCTCAGTTGAAGTTTTTATGGGATTGATCAAGAATCTTGCCGGGCCTTTTATAAAGGATCAGTCAAGAGTCTGAACGGGATTTTTTAGGGGGTTGAACGGCGGTCTCGACGGAAGTTTTTCGACCCTAGAACGGTAACCTTATTTTATTTTTCCTATTCCTGTAACGTAGGGTCATGAATGACCCCAATTTTGGAAAATTCATATCTCTGGTAAAATGAAACAAAAAGGGTTCAACTTGGGCTCATTCTTTTCGTTTTTTAATGCAGATTCACGTGAGCCCGGAACAATTTTGCTCGGAGTAAAAAAATTAGTCGAAAATGCGACGAAACAATAAAAAAACGGGTGAATGAAGGAGAAGGGCGGGAGGATGAAGGGAGAAATCCCGCCAGGACTTTTTTGAGGGATTAGCGAAGAATCTGGATGGGATTTTTTAAGGGGTTGACCAAGAATCTGAATGGGAGTTTTCAAAAGGTTAATCAAGAATCTCGCTGGGACTTTTATAAGGGATTGTCCAAGAGTCTGGACGGGATTTTTTAAGGGTTAGACTAAGCGTCTCGACGCTGTTATTTCAACAGATAGGCCGAGAGTCTGGACGGGATTTTTTAAGGGGTTGATCATGTCTGTCGCTGAGATTTTCTGAAGTGATTGACGGAAGGGGTAAGGACGGAAGTTTTCTGAGGGATAAAGTAGGACCGTTACGGAGACGTTTTCCATGGGATTCCTAAAGAGTCTCACCGCGGCTTTTTTAAGAGATTTATCCAGATTCTCGTCAAGACTCATTTCAGCAGATCGACCAAAAATCCTGCCGAGACTTTTTCAAAGGGTTGGCCAAGAGTCTGGACGAGATTTTTTGAGGTGTCGACTAAGAGTCTCGACGAGGTTTTTTTAACAGATTGGCCAAGAGTCTGGACGGGATTTTTAAGGGGTCGCGACGGAATTTTTTCAAGGGATTGACTGAGGGGGTCACTTAGGTTTCTTTAAGGGATTGACCACGAGTCTCTTCGAGGTTTCCTTAAGAGATTAAACGAGAGTCTGTACGAGAGTTTTTCAAGCGATTGATCATGTCTCTTTTCGAGATATTTTAAGAGATTTACCAGCGCTGTCGACGAAAGTTATTGAAGAGATTTGTCTTCTCTCCTGAACAACCAACCAGAACGAATAATCTCTCTATTATTAAAAAAAATGTTGATGAATATCCTACTTTCCAAAAAGAAGTGAAATCCGTGGGAAAATACTTTATAAAAGTAAAAAAAAGACGCCAAGTATTAAAAAAGTGTAACCTCAGTTGGAAAATTATGACTCAATTATCTTTATATTACTTTGTATAAAAATTTCCGCATCATTTAAATTTTGATAAATATGGCCCTTTCCAAAAAGGAAGGAAATCCGTGGAAAAATACTCCAGAAAAGTAAAAAAAGAACGCCAACTATTAAAAAATCGCAACCTCAGTTGGAAAATAACGACTCAATTTTATTCTTGATATCACTTTGCAATGAAACACTTTTGATTTACTATATTCATGTATTTTACTTTTTCTTCACTGCGAACAATCTTTTGACCTTCATAAAAATCTTCTCAAAAATTTTCAAATTCAATTGAGACAAAAAAAAATGAAATCATTGCAATATAGCCAAGAATTCATAAATGATTTCAGCATGATTATCCCGAATATTATGATGACTTCATGCTAGCTAAAGATCATGAATGCACGTACAATACAATTCCACGGGGAACGAAACATAAAAAAGGGCACGTTTGCGTACAAGGGCACGCGTACACGTACACGTACTTACCCGACGAATTCCCTGCAAAGATTATACAAATACTTGGCGTGCATGGTTTTCAAAAATAATTTCGGAAAGACAAAAGAAAGACAAAAGGAGTCGTCGACCTAGACATCGAAAACCATAGAGAAATATACCTGGACATTGGAAACTATGCAGAAATATACCTAGACATCGAAAACCATGGAGGAATATACCTAGACAAAAAAAAACCATGAAGCCGTCGACCTGGACATCGAAAACCATGGAGGAATATACCTGGACAACGAAAACGATGGAGTCGTCGACCTAGACAACGAAAACCATGGAGAAATATACCTAGACATCGGAAACCATAGAGATATACATCTGGACATCGGAAACTATGCAGAAATATACCTCGACATCGAAAACTATGCAGAAATATACCTAGACAACGAAAACCATGGAGAAATATACCTAGACAAAAAAAACCATGGAGCCGTGGACCTAGACATCGAAAACCATGGAGCCGTCGACCTGGACATCGAAAACCATCGAGAAATATACCTGGACAACGAAAACGATGGAGTCGTTGACCTAGAGAGCGAAAACTATGTAGAAATATACCTAGACAACGAAAACCATGGAAAAATGTACATAGACAACGAAAACCATGGAGAACTATACCTAGACATCAAAAACCATGGACAAATATACCTCGACAACGAAAACCATGGAGAAAAATACATAGACAACGAAAACCATGGAGAAATATACCTAGACAACGAAAACCATGGAAAAATATACATAGACAACGAAAACCATGAACAAATATACCTAGACATCGAAAACCATAGAGAAATATACCTGGACATTGGAAAGTATGCAGAAATATACCTAGACATCGAAAACCATGGAGGAATATACCTAGACAAAAAAAAACCATGGAGCCGTCGACCTGGACATCGAAAACCATGGAGAAATATACCTAGACAAAAAAAACCATGGAGCCGTGGACCTAGACATCGAAAACCATGGAGCCGTCGACCTGGACATCGAAAACCATCGAGAAATATACCTGGACAACGAAAACGATGGAGTCGTTGACCTAGAGAGCTAAAGCTATGTAGAAATATACCTAGACAACGAAAACCATGGAAAAATGTAGATAGGCAACGAAAACCATGGAGAACTATACCTAGACATCAAAAACCATGGACAAATATACCTGAACAACTAAAACGATGGAGTCGTCGCCCTAGAGAGCGAAAACTATGGAGAAATATACCTAGACAGTGAAAACCATGGAAAAATGTACATAGACAACGAAAACCATGGAGAAAAATACATAGACAACGAAAACCATGGAGAAATATACCTAGACATCGAAAACCATGGAGAAATATACCTGGACAACGAAAACGATGGAGTCGTCGACCTAGAGAGTGAAAACTATGGAGAAATATACCTAGACAATGAAAACCATGGAAAAATGTACATAGACAACGAAAACCATGGAGAACTATACCTTGACATCAAAAACCATGGAGAAATATACCATGGAAAAATGTACATAGACATCGAAAACCATAGAGAAATATACCTATACAACGAAAACCATGGAGAAAAATACATAGACAACGAAAACCATGGAGAAATATACTTAGACAACGGAAGCCATGGAGAAATATACCTAGACAAAAAAAACCATGGAGCCGTGGACCTAGACATCGAAAACCATGGAGCCGTCGACCGAGGCATGGAAAACCATGGTACCTAGACAATGAAAACCATACGGAAAGAGAGGCCCGTATAGTCTGTCTCTCTCGTTCAGTGGCGCGTGAAGAGTGGGGATACCGCGTTCAGCGGAGCGCATGACGTCACGGGCCGAAAATGTCCACCAGACGCGTAAGGACGTATGTCCAAGCGCCTGCGCGAACAACTTACGCCTTTCTGACTCCAAGACACAGAAAGCATCCCAAACCTCGCGTCCAAAATCTTCAATATCAGATTTCTCTGGATTGGCTGAACGGATTCTGTTCTACCAAGGACCATTCGAAAGATAAAAAATCATAGAAAATTCGAGTCTAATATGAGATTTTTCCCTTAACCCGTTCTCCTGTGAAAACGATTTAAAGTTGCTGTGACGTCACAAAACACGTATTTTACTGTATATAAGAGTACGGCAGCTCTCGCGCTACGCTTTTTTTTTTAATACTTGGCGTCGAGCCGCTGCCACGTCTCTTGATAATTCTAATCATTGGCGAATAGAAGACCGAAAACGGTACACCCAATAACCGTGCAAATCGAAGTGATCGTGGAAACGAAAATCGAATCGAATGATCGATAGTAGATGTGAAGAAGCGGTTGGCAAAATTTAAGTAAACCGTAGTTAAATAGTACGAAGTCTTAAATATTTACACCAGGCTTGAATCATCCTAATCACTTGTGAACAGACGATCGGAAACCGTAGAAGTAAAGCCAAAGATCGAGTAGAAGAAAACCTTGTAATTGTAGAATCGTGCGGCACTCACAATTACCGATGAAATCGAAGTGATCGAGAAAATGGAAATACGAATTATGAGTGATTTATAGATCTATAGCAGAGCTGGGGAAGTGGTCAGTGAGAAGCGTGTCAAAGAAAAGCTTCTTTTGAGATTGTTGACTATTTTCGAAACGGAAAACGCCTGCGCTGAAAGAACCTCACAGAGTCATTGTGCCGTTGCTCGAAGTTCTTTGATCGTGTCAGCACCACTGAAGATCCCATCGACGTGTCGACATCTCGTCAAAGGTGAAGTGACTATGCAGTGAAAAGTTGTGCCCGCCATCCTCGACTAGCTGGAGCACGACTCAAATGGCGAGGAATAAAACGCAGCTGAGGCCGTCCGTCGACCGTAGCCAAATGGTACGGGCCGATCTGGTTTTAAGAATCAATCCAGAAAATTTTCTGGAATTCACAATTGTTCGAGAGAACCACAATTTGTCTTGTCTTGAATGAAATACCGAGGTCTCACGAATCGACCGTGAAAGCGTGAGCCATGCGTGATAGGTCCTCGTACTTTTGAAAGAATCCGTGATGAAGGTTCGTTTCTCCATAGCCATCGTTGAAGTTAAGGAAGGCTCGCACCAGCGAATGAATCTCTTGGAGAAAAAGGTGGCGTCTTACAGGGGGCTCTCCCAAATATCGTCCGAAGTAGTCCCTTGGATGTGTCTCTCGAATGGGTTATTCACAAGAGGAATCTTTCGGTTCGGATGTAATGGCCGAATTTTTAAGAATTTCCTACTGTTCCCAAAACTTCGTGAGCAATAAAGTTACCTCGCCATTTATCGAAGCACGATGAATCGGAACCCGCTTGAAGTTGACGCTTCAACGGGGCCAAGTGCGATCCAGCGGAGAAAAGTCTGTTCAGCAATGTGATCGACAGCGTGACCCTTTTTGATCTCCGATTTAACCAAGGGACGTATATGAATCAACTCCGATGATAAGGTCGATGGCGCTCTGTGTTAACTGGTTGGGGTCAGCCAGAGGAATGCGTTAAGGAAAAACATCGTCACAGTGAAGTTCGAAGTTAGTTCGTTAATCGAAGAAATCCTAACGGTGGTCACTTCCAGCGCCTTTCACGTCGAATGACTGCCGATTTCCAGATGTCCATTAAACCAGATAGCCACTTCAAGAACAGAAAATCGACCGCACTATCTGAACGAGAGCTCAGCACCAGGGTCGATGAGAAGTTGAACCCGATGCGATCATACTGAAGTTCGCCACGTTGCGGTTCATTGAAGAACCATTTTCCTATTGATTGTTTAGTTTCAAAAATCACAATAAATTGTCAACCGATTTTGTTTCTGGACCCTGAAAAAGAAAAGAAAAAAGAAAAAGAAAAGAAAAAGAAAAAGAAACTCTTAA
Source organism: Hyposoter dolosus (assembly GCA_963921915.1). NCBI lineage: Eukaryota > Metazoa > Arthropoda > Insecta > Hymenoptera > Ichneumonidae > Hyposoter > Hyposoter dolosus. The sequence goes on along the minus strand of OY998130.1, from coordinate 24,835,386 downwards.
CCATAAATATCGTATAAGAATCATGAGCTCCGCCCAAGAAAAAACAGAATTTCATTACATTCCAACAACCCAAACTTGAACATCGTCCCGTTGAATGGATGTGAAGTGCCTGATGGAGAATTAAAAATTGCTTGGCTATTAGCCAACAAAATTGGAGGCTTCCCCAACTGTTGAGATTGAACTATCCTTGAGCGACGAAACTTGATGGGTAACCATTGCATTTGAAGAACGTACTCTATCATTCGCCAGAGTAATGCGAAGAATAAAAGTTCAAACAATGTTTTACGAAGTGGATAAGCGACGGGTTCGTTGTGAATTTTTTGAAACGACCCAACGAAGTCCGGGGACCGGTGGGGTTGCATCTGACGTGAGGTAGGTTCGGGACTAAGGAGCCTGGGTCAGCGTTAAGGTAGGCTATTACCCTGATTGATTGATTGATTGATTGATTGATTTTTTTTTTTTTTTTCAGGTAACGAGGTAAGTACCCATGCTGTTGTCTTACTTTATTATTTTTGAAGTGAAACTTCTATATAGACGGGGTCTTAGGATTTTTCTGTCACGAAAAAGCGTTACCGCCGCGCGGAGGGGGTAGACGCGGAGGGGGTATCGCTTGGTGAGAGGTGCCAGCGGTGGAGGGAGAAAAAGGCTGGCGGCGGCGTAGAAAGGGCAACGGCTGTATTAGACGCATATAATGCGCAGGCGCGTTTATTCAAACGTACCTAACCTAAACAAATTATAATTTGCAGTAAACCTGCGGAAAAAAAAGGTAATGTGTGCTGGGACACATAGTAGAAGTGAAACTTCAACGGACAAGTGGAAAAACGAATCGCAACGGAAAAGCGGAAAAACGAATCGCAACGGAAAAGTGGAAAAACGAATCGCAACGGAAAAGTGGAAAAACAATCGCAATGGACAAGAGAAAAAACGGAATCGCAACAAAATTTTTACTTGAAGTTTTACGGGCAGATTGTTAATGTACTTGTCTAATTTGAAAATCGTTGCTGTTTTTTGGTACAATGAAGAGACCCTCAATTGAAGTTACTCGAGACAAAGCAACGTATAACAATGATTGGGAATGTGATTTTTCATATTCATAAACAACGTTATCAAATGTACCCCCTTGCGACTTGTGTATAGTCATTGCACATGCTGCGGACAATGGAAATTGGTTTCTAATCACGTGAACACTTTTATTTTTGTTCATTGTAATGTTCGTATTTCTTCGAGAAATCGGTACAGCTGTGTTCTTAATTCCATTATCTCTCATAAATCCTGCCGCTTTGGTCCTGATTGTCCTCCCTGTTTTTTGTGAATCCGGAAAGTCTAACCACACTCGAGTTACTTTACCCTCATTATCTTTCTCAACAAAAACTAATTGGCCAAGTGCACCATTAGCCAGCCCATCAGAGACATCAATATTGGTGGTGATCATATAAGGTTTATTTAAAACAAATGTAATCTCGTACGGCAAGCCACCAGTATCGATAACAGACAGTTTATGCAATTTTTGTCGGAACGTTGCTTCTTCTTGAGCGTTTGAACAACCTCTAAATATGTCGACAGCCTCGGATGTTGCTTTTTCTTCAGCACCATCCAGCGCAAACATGTTATATTGGGAAACTGAATGATTGGTTAAGAATAGTCGCACCCCATGCGGACATAGCCTGTCAGCCTCTTCCCGTGAATAAAATCTAGCCTCAAGCAGCTGTAACTGATCGGGATCCAAAATTTCTCCGTTTCCTAATTTAGTGAGGATGTTTGAAAACGCTGTATTAGATTGACGCATCACCTCGGTCAACTCAAAGAATTTCAAGTCTCGCCACAGAAATGGTTCCCCTAATCGTTGTTTTCGTTGTCTATAAATTGGTGTTGCTCTGACGGGTGGCAATTGTCTCAAATCTCCAATTAAAATAATATCGATCCCTCCAAAATTTACCTCGAAATTGCCCGTGATCTGTTTTAACCTCTGATCGATTTGAGCGAGCATGTCCGCCCCGATCATACTGACTTCGTCTATGATGAGCACTTTGACAAATTTGAATAGAGTTCGGTATTGCAGACATGTTTCATACGACAAGGGTATGAGTTTCGAGAGCGTTATTTTCAGAGCTGTATGAACAGTTGTCCCATCAATAGCAACTGCTGCTTTGCCGGTTGACGCACATGTTATATAAGCATTGCAGTACCCGTCAGTGTCAGTAAACCGATTATAGATTTCCATCATAAGTTTAATGACAAAGGTCTTTCCTGCCCCCGCCGGCCCGGTGAAGAAAATTTGCAACGGTTTCGAATGTGGCGTCACTAAATTGTGGACAACATGCATAAGCAACTCCTTTTGCGCTTTGTTTGATTTTCTCATAAGATTACAAAAATCTTCGTGAGGCATGACATTTTCTCTTTTTTTTGCGATTGCCCCGAGTTTATTTAACGTTGCAAGTCTCAAGTCATCGTTCATACTAGCATGTGGATTTGCGTAGAGGTCAGCGAACGGATTTTCTTGAGGAAATTGCCTATTTGCATCGTCGATATTATCTTCAGCTCCCTCCCCTTCATTCCTGCACAACTCGCGACATATTTCAATGGTTTTTTCTATGTCCAGATCAGACTCGAATTCCTTCCTCCTCTCCAATATAAGTGCTTCATTGACTGAGTACAATTCAATAAATTTCATATTGGCCAAAATGTCGTCTTCTTCATTCCTAAATGGAATATGCAGTAAAACCATTTCTCTTCTGTACTCATCGTAATCTTTCGCTATATCATAATTTCGGTACCGGATAATACGTGGCTCTGCTCTCTGCAACCACTCATCGCCCATGTTTTTATAGTATTTAGAAGTAAATTGCGCGAGTGTAACATCATCGAGGGATTCCGGGCGTTTTTCGTATTTTGCAACATGATTATCGCGCCAAATGTCTGTACAATCATCCCCGATTTCTAGTTGATCCATTTCTTGTCTAGACTTCTTGATTTTCTGTCTTTCTAAAGGCCAAACTATTGGAATGTACGTAATCATGACGTTACTCTTTGACATTGGCTCCCTTAGTAAGAACCAAGCAGCCTCTTGACTGGACATCTCTACAGTATTGAGCATATCTACGCTCATTTTCCTCGTTACCTCAACGATATTAAAATCAGGATTTTCTTCGATTATTTCTAACATTTTGCGCTGCAGATGGCTGACTCCCCTATTGGTTTTATTTATATATTCCACTACATAGGCAGCACAAGAGTATTCCTCAGTTATAAATTGGAAATCCATATTTGATTTGAGAATGTTAAAAATAAATGGATTGAATGGATTATGCCATTTCTCACCAGGTTGGCGCTTAATGACAACCCTGGGCCGATTGATCCCCGCTCTTAATATTTGGACATATTCCTCTTCTGACTGAATATCATTATCCGTATAAAAAGCCTCGAAATCGTTATAATCTTTTGTATCTAAATTATGACGAACAACCTTGTATTTGGTATTTAATTCATTGAATAATGGCTCAGTATTTTTCATGGGTGTGAGTATACGAGTCTCGGAACTGGGCAAGAACGGAGCTTGAAATCTACATTTCTGGACTTGATTAGTAATTTTTTTGTAACACGTAAACGTGTGCTTATGAGTCTGCAACTGGATTTTATTAGACGCTTCCGACGCCGAGACTGAAACTAAGTCATCGATCATATTGACGGCCGCATTAAAATCTCGGCCCAAAGGGTCTTGCGGGGCTTCGTCTAGCCATATAAGTATATGCGCGTGCGGACTGCCCCTGTGCTGGAATTCTATACGTTTGAAATAATTTTTTACCCGATACTGTTTGAATGGTGATGTTTTTTTGGCCTCCAGAATGGTCATTATGACATTAACGAGCTTATTGAAGTAAATTGCGCAAGTGACGGGATCTTCATTTATTAATGTGCTTTTTTCCATATATGGTAACTTATCAGCTTGCTCTTCTGAAATGTCGACCCCGTTTTTAAGCCGGTATAATATTTTAAGCAAATTGGGCCACCCACTTTCATTAGCACTCATTGTTAAAAACATCGTAGGCTTACCCAGTTGCCTTATCATTGCAAACAGATCTCTTTTTCGCTCAGCCCAGTACCAAGTTGAATTAGGAATCGTTTTCAAAAACGCTAAATTTGTATCGATGCAGTCATGAATGTATTCGGCGGATTCAATTTGCGCCCGAGTGATTCTTGAACCTTGCCCGACATGTTTCAACGCTATCGTCAAAGTATCTCTAACTCTCAGTCGCATAATTTTCATTGCCATGTATAATAAATGTTGAGGGCCAACCCCACGGCGATCTGTTCTTCTCAATTCGCTCGTTGCCATCATAAATGCTGTTACAGGGATTTTGAAAACACGGAAATGCCCCAGATAAATTTTTGGGAAAGACAGTTCCTCAGCATGCTCGTCAAATAGAATACTGACTGGGACATTAGTCTCTCCTGGGGCAATTCGTAAATAGTTTTCTTCATTCCATAGTAGTGTATTTTGTTGTGCAATCGGACCCTCTTCCATAGGAATATGTTCACTTATTTGATCGATTTCAAGGGTTTCTTCATCACGATCGAAAAAAGCGTCATTAATTTTAATATCGTAGTGTAAGTAGAGCGGAGTTTTCAAAAGATACTGCAACCATGCTTTGATGCAACGCTTATTTACTAGCCCATACAAGTAACTCGATCTATGTATTTTCTTCCGTTTTATGTGCACGTTAATGCAATAGTCGTCATCGAGAGCTCTCGGTAAGTGCTTAACCATATTGTCAATCGTTACTGGCACATTGATAATTTGACCGTAGATTGCGTACTGTCCTTCTCTGTGTCTTAGGCGGCGAATTTGCATAAAGGGTATTCTAGGGGAGACCAATCTTTCAGCTACTAAATTAAGATCCGGCAAATTTGGAGGGAAATCAGGATACCTGAACCCATTATATCTTGAGAGAGGCGGAATTTTCTGTTTGAGCAGCATTTGTTTACAAGTATTACATAAATCAATTGTTCCCGTTGCTTGTCCCGGTAAAATTTGATCTAATATTTTTTGACAAGGATGAGACGGTTTTGTCAAATCTGATTTGAACCATAATCGATCGCAAACTGAGCATGAATGACCGAATGGATTATCATGGAATGCCTTGACGAATTTATTATGAGCTAATTTATTTCGAACGAACCCTGCGTATGGTAAATTATCGGCTGCTCGTGGAATCACCGCTGTGATGACGCTGGAAACCTGCCCCGTACTCGGCCCCGCTATTTGACTTTGAAGTTCTCCTCTTGATACCATCTCAATAACGCGCTTTGCCAGTCTAGACTTTGATTGTCGCTGGGCTGCAGATTGGACTTGTTTTTTCACCGGTCCTTGGGCTTTTTTCCGAGCCCGACAGTCTCGCTGCTTTTCAGCAGGCGTCTTCCCCATTTTAAACTCCAGTCAGTTTAATTTACTGTTGAAGAAACAGATTGGAAAAAAAAACAATCGTTGAATAAAAAAAATTCAAAAAAAAAAAATTTGAAGAAAAAATATTTTAAAGAATGTTAAAAATAAAAATAAAAATAAAAAAATATTCGAACAAAATTATGTTAACAATGAACATACGTACTTACGTACTTACGTACGACGGAGAATACCAACAGAGTCGATGTAACGCTACACACGCACCAACCATTTTTCCGTCAACACTTTTGCCGTTCGTTGTCGTTCACTTTTGTTGTGAGTTTCAAAAAGCTGAACTGTCGGCAAAGTTTTCTTGCTATTAATTTGTTTCCTTAACAAACTTTTGATTTATTTATTGAAACGTTTTTTGAAACGTTTTTTACACATACCGCAGATAGAGGCAATGATGTCCAGCCACGTGCAGAGCGTAAGGAACAACAGCTGAACACACGCCGCCGGAACTCTAGCGGAGACATTACAAGTAGAGCATCTGCTCAGCTGTCCCCCCTATCCCCACTCTCCACGCGCCTGCGCATTATATGCGTCTAATACAGCCGTTGCCCTTTCTACGCCGCCGCCAGCCTTTCTCTCCCTCCACCGCTGGCACCTCTCACCAAGCGATACCCCCTCCGCGTCTACCCTCTCCGCGCGGCGGTAACGCTTTTTCGTGACAGAAAAATCCTAAGACCCCCCCCCGTCTAGATAGAAGTTTCACTTCAAAAAATTTTTAACGGTGCAGATACTGCTATTCCCAAAACTGTACCATCCATCGGGTTTTGAAGATGAGCGAAACGATTCCGACTGCGGACGGAGTATTTCCTTCAAGTGAAACCTCTTTAAAAAGTGCTCGACCTCTTTCCGTACTCGGATTCGTTTCCGGTCTCGTTGAGAAAAATTGCGCCCCAAGCGGGAGCCCGAGTGCGAACGGAGATGGTCTGGGAGGCCCGAGTTTCAGCATTGAACATTCAATATTGCATCCGAACGAACGAATCCGAAGTATCGTCCATTTGTTCCGAATGCAATAATGTCATTCAAACCGGAAACATCCACTGACTTGCTCGGATTCGTTTCTCGCCAAGAAAAAAAAATCACCGTGCAGATACTCTTATTCTCAAAAGCTGTATCATCCATCGGGTTTTGAAGATGAGCGAAACGATTCCGACTGCGGACGGAGTGTTTCCTTCGATGGAAACCTGTTCAAAATGTGCTCGACCTCTTTCCGTTCTCGGATTCGTTTCCGGTCTCATTGAGAAAAATTGCGCCCCAAGCGGGAGCCCGAGTGCGAACGGAGATGGTCTGGGAGGCCCGAATTTCAGCATTGAACATTCAATATTGCATCCCAACGAACGAATCCGAAGTATCGTCCATTTGTTTCGAATGCAATAATGTCATTCAAACCGGAAACATCCACTAACTTGCTCGGATTCGTTCCTCGCCAAGAAAAAAAAAATCACCGTGCAGATCAAGAGACGCGGCAGCGGCTCGACGCCAAGTATTAAAAAGAAAGCGTAGCGCGAGAGCTGCCGTACTCTTATATACAGTAAAATAGGCGTTTTATGACGTCACAGCAACTTTAAATCGTTCTCACAGGAGAAAGGGTTGAGGGAAAAATCTCATATTAGACTCGAATTTTCTATGATTTTTTATCTTCCGAATGGTCCTTGGTAGAACAGAATCCGTTCAGCCAATCCAGAGAAATCTGATATTGAAGATTTTGGACGCGAGGTTTGGGGATGTTTTCTGTTTCTTGGAGTCAGAAAGGCGTAAGTTGTCCGCGCAGGCGCTTGGACATACGCCCTTACGCGTCTGGTGGACATTTTCGGCCCGTGACGTCACGCGCTCCGCTGAACGCGGTATCCCCACTCTTCACGCGCCACTGAGCGAGAGAGACAGACTATACGGGGCTCTCTTTCCGTATGGTTTTCATTGTCTAGGTACCATGGTTTTCCATACCTCGGTCGACGGCTCCATGGTTTTCGATGTCTAGGTCCACGGCTCCATGGTTTTTTTTGTCTAGGTATATTTCTCCATGGTTTTCGTTGTCTAGGTCTATTTCTCTATGGTTTTCGATGTCTATGTACATATTTCCATGGTTTTCATTGTCTATGTATATTTCTCCATGGTTTTTGATGTCTAGGTATAGTTCTCCATGGTTTTCGTTGTCTATGTACATTTTTCCATGGTTTTCGTTGTCTAGGTATATTTCTACTGTGACGTAACATTTTGCCACGTCACTCGCACGAATGCCTGTCGACCAGTGGACCGCGTTTTCGGTCCAATTTTCGGTCGCCACTCGTCGAGACAACGGACAGGGCATTTGCGGAGACTCAAAGCGTCGTAATTATTACCATTTTTATTGTTATTTTATTTCATACGACGTTATTTTATTGAAGTGTAAACGAGCCCCGCCGATCATCGAAGTACCTTCGCAAACTTAAAGAAATTATCGCGAACTACCGAGATCGATCATTTAGTTTATTTTGTTAGTTGTAATTGTTCGAGATTTCCTTAGTTGGCTGGAGAATACCGAGAAACCTGAGACGCGATATTACCTTCCTAACCATTGCCTTTTGTGTTGTTGCGTTTCTCGTGCGCTCACTCCGACGCGGGTTTCTCGCGAGGGAAAACATTTTGCCTTGTGCCTTGCTTTGCCGCCCCGTTTCTCTCAAGGCTTTCGCCCCCGTTAGGCGTTCCAGTCGCAATCATCGTGGCTGCTGGTGGACGTTAGGAGGCACACGCTGGTTCCGTGGCCATTCGTTGATGCCCCCCGTGGGCTCCTCGCCGAAGCAACCGAGTAGTTGCACCGTCCACAGCCGTACCCTCGGGTGCCACAGTCCGCTAACCCCGGCGCCTCGTCTTAGCGGGATTCGGGAAAAGTCTTGGGGCGGAGGTGCTGTTTTGCCTATGTTGGCGTGTGGGTCCACCGCGACTCGCTTGGTTGGTGAGTCGCGAGGGAGGCCTCCCCTCCTCCCCGTCAGGGATGTCGCCCGGATCCCCAGAGGAAGCGTACCCGAGGCACGGCTCAGCAGAACGTGAGGGGACGATTTCCGAAGGAGAGACGGTCAGCGGTAAGGTAGAGGCGAGTTCGTAATTTTCGAGTCGCGTATCGTCGATTCTGCAATCGGCGGTACGCGCCATTCAGTTTGCCGCGGAAGATCACGTGGCCCGGCAACAGCCTAGTTCGCGCCTAGAGCGTGCTAGCGCTGCCTCGCGCGAGACTTGTTGCGGTGGTGGGGACAGCGCGAGAATCGGGAACAACGAGATTTGCGAATTCCCTTTGCAAATCAGTCTTCGACAAGTGCCTGTCCGGAGTGGTGACATCTTCCTCGACCGACTTCCGTTGCCTTGCGGCCTTTGTTGCCTTGCTGCCTTTTGCCTTTTGCTTTCGCTGCCTTGGTTGCTGTCGTCACCTGGACCACGAGTTTCTCGGTAAGCCCGTTCCGTTCTCTCCCTTTGCCCGATTGTTTTATTCGGCGTTTATATTGTATTGCAGTCCCCGGAATGGCGAAATTTGTCGGCTATTCCGGGAGATTATTTCGTTAGGGTTTTTGCGTTCGCGGGAAAAGCAGGTTGACATTTTCGGGCTTGACCAGCCATCCGTCCTTGGCTTTTCCCCCGTTCATTCGAGTCATTTCGTAGCCGAATAAAATAAGGCGGGTTAATCAGTGATGGCGTCTCGAATAATTTAATTTCGTTTTGTCGCGTCTCGTATATTTTTCGAGAGCATTGTTGCAGTATTTTAGAGTCATGTATCGCGTTCATTTATTTCGATCTCGGTATTCCTCCTGTCGTAGAATTCTTCGAGCGACGAGAACATATATTTTCTTTCGTTGTGCTAGAGTCGCCGCTCGGAGAATTCCCTTTGTCGCGCGTGGCCTCGAGCCGGCCAGCGCGCAAGCGTTTGTATTCGTGTCATCTCTCTCGCTCTCGCGTCGTGGCTACGAACGCTACGGCGAGGCGTAGAGCCTATTGTTTGCGAACGTATCGGTCGATATTTCGGTGATTCGAGCTCGGGTTCGTTTTTATTTTATCTCTGCACGTGTCGTGCCTTTTCGAGTCTTATTTTGAGCTTTGGTAATTATTTCGAGTCAGTTATTGCGTTGTCTTTTCTTGCATACTACCAGGAGCATCTGCCTTCACGTCCCGACTGACGATGTGTAATTTTGCCTTATTGCGCCTCAACTTTCGTTGTGTTTCTTTTGCCTTACGAGATCTTCGTTGTCTCAGTATTGCCTTGCATTTAGGGCCGATTACCTTTTGCCTGTCGTCGTTGTTCTGAGCTGCTACCTTAGCCATGGCGGCCTGTGCGTTTGATGACGTCTTACCTTTGCATTACCTTGCTCGCCTCCGGCACGGCGTCACAAACAAAGCAGCCGCCTGGACACAGCCAGAATCGCGTTCGACATTAGTTACCTTCGTTACTGCTTGGCAATACGTGAGACGTTTTCGCTTTTGTTTTCTATCTTGCGCTTGTGTTTTCGTATCGTCCGGAGCTGCCTGCCTTTGCTCCTGGTCGATCGGTGGTTTGGCGGCGGTTACCTTGCCGTATCTTTTTGGGCGTTGCGCCGCCGACCTTCCGACCGCCATGCTACAGTTCCGACGTTATCTTTTGTCTTTGATTAATTCCGCCCATCGTCAGACGGAGACCTTACACCCTGGTAGTGCCCGCGCCATTTTATTATTTCTTTTGTAACGGGCCGGCGATGCGCCGCCCTGATTTTCTGTCCCCTTTTCTCTTGTGATCTTGCCGATAAATTATATTAAAATAAATGCACTTGTTCACTTTTCATTCTGCCGTCTAGAATCAATTATTTCGTTTTGTTTCGCTTTATCCCGCTGTTGCTCTTTCCCCAAAAGAATCACCCCCTCTACCCCTTAGTATCTCAGTATGGAGCTGAGTAGTCGGACCGCCTCGGTCATAATCGCCTTCCGTGCATCCCGGCCAAATTCGATGCGCGAGGGTGGGCGAATTATAAGTCGGCCTTGGTCGGCGGTACGTTGTACCTGGCGCCCTGTCCACTCTCGCGACCGAGGGATCGCACGAGGGGCGATATGAGCCGAGAAGGGACGAGATGGACCCCTCTGGGAAAATCTGCGTTACAAATGGCGCCCAACGTGGGGCCAAGGAGTAACAGCTTCGTAGAGAAATAAATTTAACTTCGAGTATGATAAAGTTTTGAGTTTAGTAGAGTTTTGCAGGAAATTTCGATTGTAGTAAAGTTCCGAGTTTCGCGAAGTTTCGATTGCCTTAAATTTTTCCTTTCGTTGTCTTGAGCCTATGTCGTATAAATAAAATTTTCGTATTGCGTTCTGACGACCCCATGATCGAGCCCGCTCGAAATATCGACAGACCATTTTTCGACCTTCGCATTATTTCGAGATTTCTTGTGCCTTACATTCGCGAATATTCCGAGATCGAATATTTCGTTTTCTTTCGCATTTCAATTTCGTGAGTATTTCGTGCGACGATTTCAGGAGCGCTACAGAAAGTCGTACCTCGGTTTCGAGAAACGACACGTGCAAGAAATATTGTTTACCGAGCAATCTCGATCCTTTCGGAGAATTCAGTGCCTAGTTTTTGCTTTATGTTATTCGTCGTTGGCTCCAACGATGAGCCTTTTGCCTTACGATTTCTTTTGTGTAATTTCGGTGTTTATTCCGTAAGCTTTGTACAGCAGCCTACCTTGCCTAGTAACAGCTCTCGATCAATTTCAATATTTCTATTTCTTCCAATTTTAATTTTATTTTCGTTGTCGACTGTGTTTGGCGTGCCACACTACCTTTGTTCCTTAATCCCTTTTATTACCGGTGAAAAACATCGTGCGAGCTCTTCGCACTCGACTGCCCAAAATTTAACACCTGTGCCGATGCGACGACATCGCGAGTCAAAGCCTAATCCCTTGTTTACCTCCTCGCGATAGATCCGGGAATTCTTTGTCTTCGGAACCAAGTTACGAACTGCTCCTACTCCGAGCAAAGTAGTTCGAACAAGGGAATAGGAAAAGGCCCACGAGAGTCCGTGAGTCTCGTCACGTCCAGTCAACGAGAACTCGCGCAAGTTAACGGTCAAGCTTTTGCCCACCCGGTTATCACGCTATTCTCAACGTGTTTCGAACATTCGCTAACGGAAATATTCCTTTGATACCTTCGCTTCAATCCCTTGTAATTCGAGACAATCAGTCCAATCCCTTCGCGACAATTACCTTCGACTCGGAGAATTCAATCGTTACCTTGTTGGTTCGGAGAATCGACTAATTACCTTCGCCATTTCGGAGAGTCAATTTATTACCTGTGGTTGGTTCGGAGAATTGATTACCTTTATTCACTACCTTTGTCAATTCGAAGAACTGATTCGTGGTCGTGATTGATTTAAAGAATTAACCCGTTACCTTCGGTCGATTCAAAGAATTAATTTGCTGCTTCGAGCAGAATTCAAGGAGTTGGGTAATTCCCCCCCCCCCCCCCCGTGTAACGTGTCATTGCCTTCCGGTTCGCGATCATGGCCGATATGGGCCCGCCGAGTCAACCGGAATCGGACGCAGAGTCACCGCGCACGTCATCCCCGCCCCCGGCGGACGCGGGTGCGGAAATCGAGTCTCCTGGCGATAAAGACCACCGCGAATCGAACTCTCGGCATTCACCCACGGCAGCCGGTCAGGATTCGGGCGTCGGCCAAACCTGGCATCTAGACGATTCCGCAGGCGCGTCGAACGCGTGGTTAGGCGGTGGCGTACAAACCACTAACAGCCGGTCAGGCCCCATAGCCGCGACAATGCCGGCCGAAATACTACCTTCTGCCTTTCGAACGGGTCCTAGAGACGTTGTCGTGACCCGGCCACTCGGTCAAACCGCGGACGGCATGTTACCTCCACACTCGACGGTTCCACCACACATCGAGCAAAGGATAATTACCGATGATCCTACGCAACCCCCTCGCGAGTTCGATCCCTATCGCTCACCGGTCTCAGCGTCATCCGTCCTGCACGTCATGCAGAAATGGAAAATTTCATTCTCTGGGAAGAAAGGTGAAGACGTCGACGCTTTTCTAACGCGTATCGCGGAAGGTCGCGCGTTAATTCCTGTCTCGGAAGCCGATCTTATCCGGTGCATTCCCTTCTTCCTTACGGGCGTCGCTTTGCAATGGTTCCGCAACGACCGCGATAATTGGACAAGCTGGAGGCAGTTCGAGTCTGCCTGTCGAACACGATTCGGAGATCCCGATTACCAATACGCGCTCCGCGAGGAAATCATGCGTCGTACTCAGGGCCTAGATGAGCCTGTCGCGGATTACCTTACTTGCCTCCGCGGATTATTTGCACGTCTCCAGCCTCCCTGGAACGAGCCTACTCAAGTACAGTACGCGCATCGTAATTTAATCCCTCGGTTACATATCGCAATCCATCGCGACGACGTTTTCGACTTCACCTCTTTCGAGCATATCGCGGTTCGGGTTGAGAAGAGCTTTATGTCATCGCGTACGTACCGAGCGCCTCCACCCCCCGGCCAATCCCTTTTTCCTAACCTGGCCTACCAGGGTTCGAAAACCGCCGCCGCGAGCCCATTACCTAACCGCGTTAACGCGGTGAAAACCAACGCACCGCAGGGCCGGCGTAAGAAAACATCGAACGCGACGCGCGCCCCGAAAGGACCTGAGCCCGTGGAAACGGCGATGCTAAACCCCCTTAGCGACGCAGGGTCCGCGTCTAGCTCAACGGCACCGCGACGGCCGAGCAATTGCTGGAATTGCGGGAAACCCGGCCATCGGTTTAACTCGTGTCGCGAGCAGAGGAAGACCTGCTATCGTTGTGGACGAGACGGAGTGAAATCGACGGAATGCTCCTGCGCGGAAAACCGCTAGCGGCGGGCACTGTTACCTTTTTCGGAGCGCCCGCCGACGCGTTACCTTAAAGATCGTCCTTTCGTTTACCCGCGACGAGCCCGCTCGGTGCGGTAGCGCCCGCGTCGTTTAAACCTCTCTCGTTCGGCCACCGATAATATTTCCTTTTGCCTTAACCCCGAAATTACCTTAACTTCGCGCACGCACGATATCGGACGACAATTCCCTTTATTTTAATTTTTCCTGAGTAAACTTTAAGATTTCCGTCAAACTATTCCTTCCTTCCTCGGGAGAAATTTTCGTTTCCCTTGCGTTGCCTTTACTTTGATTGTCTTTTGCCTCAAGTTCCCCGAGCGTGGGCCAGAAGGAACGTCCGTTTAATGTCGTTTTTCGATTCTACAGTACTGCCTTTATTCCGTTATTTCTTTCTCGAGTATTTATCCTTCCATTTTTTTGTTAAGTCGAACCCGCTGTACAAAGCCGTCAAATTTAATTAACTTGTCGATAAGAATTTGCCTAGCACGTTTGCCTTTTGTCTGCACAATTCTGAAGCTACGCTCCTGTATTTCGATCGCTACGTAGTATTTTAGTAAATTTTTTTCTCCTTCTCATGTCGCACCGGTATTCACTCTCGTTGTTGGTCATTTCGTTATTGTGGAGCCCGGTCGCTGCTTTCGTTTAATCTCGCACTCGGGTGCGTCGCGAACAGGCGACTCCGTTCATAAAAGCCGGTGCGAACCTGATCGTTTTCCCGTTTAAGTATTTTCGTTGCCTAAATTGTGGTTTTGCGTTGAGACCCCATCGCTTGGGAGAACGAGCACGCGTAAGCGTGGCGGGCGGGTATAACAGGGCTCCGAGATCGGCAAGCCGAGAAACTTTGTGTTCCAGCTATTTAGTTCCATCATCGAGAACTCGGGAAACTGGGAGACACATTCGTGCGAGCATCTGTCGACATCGCCCGACGAAGGATGTCCGCCAAGGGAACCCAAGGCCATCGACGAGCGTCGCCCACCAACATCCGTACGCAAATTCTGGGGTGGAGGTTTGTGACGTAACATTTTGCCACGTCACTCGCACGAATGCCTGTCGACCAGTGGACCGCGTTTTCGGTCCAATTTTCGGTCGCCACTCGTCGAGACAACGGACAGGGCATTTGCGGAGACTCAAAGCGTCGTAATTATTACCATTTTTATTGTTATTTTATTTCATACGACGTTATTTTATTGAAGTGTAAACGAGCCCCGCCGATCATCGAAGTACCTTCGCAAACTTAAAGAAATTATCGCGAACTACCGAGATCGATCATTTAGTTTATTTTGTTAGTTGTAATTGTTCGAGATTTCCTTAGTTGGCTGGAGAATACCGAGAAACCTGAGACGCGATATTACCTTCCTAACCATTGCCTTTTGTGTTGTTGCGTTTCTCGTGCGCTCACTCCGACGCGGGTTTCTCGCGAGGGAAAACATTTTGCCTTGTGCCTTGCTTTGCCGCCCCGTTTCTCTCAAGGCTTTCGCCCCCGTTAGGCGTTCCAGTCGCAATCATCGTGGCTGCTGGTGGACGTTCGGAGGCACACGCTGGTTCCGTGGCCATTCGTTGATGCCCCCCGTGGCCTCCTCGCCGAAGCAACCGAGTAGTTGCACCGTCCACAGCCGTACCCTCGGGTGCCACGGTCCGCTAGCCCCGGTGCCTCGTCTTAGCGGGATTCGGGAAAAGTCTTGGGGCGGAGGTGCTGTTTTGCCTATGTTGGCGTGTGGGTCCACCGCGACTCGCTTGGTCGGCAAGCCGCGAGGGAGGCCTCCCCTCCTCCCCGTCAGGGACGTCGCCCGGATCCCCAGAGGAAGCGTATCCGAGGCACGGCTCAGCAGAACGTGAGGGGACGATTTCCGAAGGAGAAACGGTCAGCGGTAAGGTAGAGGCGAGTTCGTAATTTTCGAGTCGCGTATCGTCGATTCTGCAATCGGCGGTACGCGCCATTCAATTTGCCGCGGAATATCACGTGGCCCGGCAACAGCCTAGTTCGCGCCTAGAGCGTGCTAGCGCTGCCTCGCGTGAGACTTGTTGCGGTGGTGGGGACAGCGCGAGAATCGGGAACAACGAGATTTGCGAATTCCTTTTGCAAATCAGTCTTCGACAAGTGCCTGTCCGGAGTGGTGACATCTTCCTCGACCGACTTCCGTTGCCTTGCTGCCTTTGTTGCCTTGCTGCCTTTTGCCTTTTGCTTTCGCTGCCTTGGTTGCTGTCGTCACCTGGACCACGAGTTTCTCGGTAAGCCCGTTCCGTTCTCTCCCTTTGCCCGATTGTTTTATTCGGCGTTTATATTGTATTGCAGTCCCCGGAATGGCGAAATTTGTCGGCTATTCCGGGAGATTATTTCGTTAGGGTTTTTGCGTTCGCGGGAAAAGCAGGTTGACATTTTCGGGCTTGACCAGCCATCCGTCCTTGGCTTTTCCCCCGTTCATTCGAGTCATTTCGTAGCCGAATAAAACAAGGCGGGTTAATCAGTGATGGCGTCTCGAATAATTTAATTTCGTTTTGTCGCGTCTCGTATATTTTTCGAGAGCATTGTTGCAGTATTTTAGAGTCATGTATCGCGTTCATTTATTTCGATCTCGGTATTCCTCCTGTCGTAGAATTCTTCGAGGGACGAGAACATATATTTTCTTTCGTTGTGCTAGAGTCGCCGCTCGGAGAATTCCCTTTGTCGCGCGTGGCCTCGAGCCGGCCAGCGCGCAAGCGTTTGTATTCGTGTCATCTCTCTCGCTCTCGCGTCGTGGCTACGAACGCTACGGCGAGGCGTAGAGCCTATTGTTTGCGAACGTATCGGTCGATATTTCGGTGATTCGAGCTCGGGTTCGTATTTATTTTATCTCTGCACGTGTCGTGCCTTTTCGAGTCTTATTTTGAGCTTTGGTAATTATTTCGAGTCAGTTATTGCGTTGTCTTTTCTTGCATACTACCAGGAGCATCTGCCTTCACGTCCCGACTGACGATGTGTAATTTTGCCTTATTGCGCCTCAACTTTCGTTGTGTTTCTTTTGCCTTACGAGATCTTGCGTTGTCTCAGTATTGCCTTGCATTTAGGGCCGATTACCTTTTGCCTGTCGTCGTTGTTCTGAGCTGCTACCTTAGCCATGGCGGCCTGTGCGTTTGATGACGTCTTACCTTTGCATTACCTTGCTCGCCTCCGGCACGGCGTCACAAACAAAGCAGCAGCCTGGCCACAGCCAGAATCGCGTTCGACATTAGTTACCTTCGTTACTGCTTGGCAATACGTGAGACGTTTTCGCTTTTGTTTTCTATCTTGCGCTTGTGTTTTCGTATCGTCCGGAGCTGCCTGCCTTTGCTCTTGGTCGATCGGTGGTTTGGCGGCGGTTACCTTGCCGTATCTTTTTGGGCGTTGCGCCGCCGACCTTCCGACCGCCATGCTGCAGTTCCGACGTTATCTTTTGTCTTTGATTAATTCCGT
This sequence comes from Hyposoter dolosus, assembly GCA_963921915.1. NCBI lineage: Eukaryota > Metazoa > Arthropoda > Insecta > Hymenoptera > Ichneumonidae > Hyposoter > Hyposoter dolosus. The sequence continues at coordinate 24,818,646 of OY998130.1, read as the reverse complement.
CCATCGTCAGACGGAGACCTTACACCCTGGTAGTGCTCGCGCAATTTTATTATTTCTTTTGTAACGGGCCGGCGATACGCCGCCCCGATTTTCTGTTCCCTCTTCTCTTGTAACATTGCCGATAAATTATATTAAAAAAATGCACTTGTTAACCTTTCATTTTGCCGTCTAGACTCAATTATTTCGTTTTGTTTCGCTTTATCCCGCTGTTGCTCTTTCCCCAAAAGAATCACCCCCTCTGCCCCTTAGTATCTCAGTATGGAGCTGAGTAGTCGGACCGCCTCGGTCATAATCGCCTTCCGTGCATCCCGGCCAAATTCGATGCGCGAGGGTGGGCGAATTATAAGTCGGCCTTGGTCGGCGGTACGTTGTACCTGGCGCCCTGTCCACTCTCGCGGCCAAGGGATTGCACGAGGGGCGATGTGAGCCGAGAAGGGACGAGATGGACCCCTCCGGGAAAATCTGCGTTACACTACATAGTTTTCGCTCTCTAGGTCGACGACTCCATCGTTTTCGTTGTCCAGGTATATTTCTCGATGGTTTTCGATGTCCAGGTCGACGGCTCCATGGTTTTCGATGTCTAGGTCCACGGCTCCATGGTTTTTTTTTGTCTGGGTATATTTCTCCATGGTTTTCGTTGTCTAGGTATATTTCTGCATAGTTTTCAATGTCAAGGTATATTTCTCCATGGTTTTTGATGTCCAGGTCCACGGCTCCATGGTTTTTGTTGTCTAGGTATATTTCTCCATGATTTTCGATGTCTAGGTTCATTTCCCCATGGTTTTCGTTGTCTAGGTCGACGACTCCATGGTTTTTGATGTCCAGGTCGACGGCTCCATGGTTTTCGATGTCTAGGTCCACGGCTCCATGGTTTTTTTGTCGAGGTATATTCCTCCATGGTTTTCGATGTCTAGGTATATTTCTGCATAGTTTCCGATGTCCAGGTATATTTCTCTATGGTTTCCGATGTCTAGGTATATTTCTCCATGGTTTTCGTTGTCTATGTATTTTTCTCCATGGTTTTCGTTGTCGAGGTATATTTCTCTATGGTTTTCGATGTCTAGGTATAGTTCTCCATGGTTTTCGTTGTCTATGTACATTTTTCCATGGTTTTCGTTGTCTAGGTATATTTCTACATAGTTTTCGCTCTCTAGGTCGACGACTCCATCGTTTTCGTTGTCCAGGTATATTTCTCGATGGTTTTCGATGTCCAGGTCGACGGCTCCATGGTTTTCGATGTCTAGGTCCACGGCTCCATGGTTTTTTTTTGTCTGGGTATATTTCTCCATGGTTTTCGTTGTCTAGGTATATTTCTGCATAGTTTTCAATGTCAAGGTATATTTCTCCATGGTTTTTGATGTCCAGGTCCACGGCTCCATGGTTTTTGTTGTCTAGGTATATTTCTCCATGATTTTCGATGGCTAGGTATATTTGTCCATGGTTTTCGTTGTCGAGGTATATTTCTCTATGGTTTTTGATGTCTAGGTATAGTTCTCCACGGTTTTCGTTGTCTATGTACATTTTTCCATGGTTTTCGTTGTCTAGGTATATTTCTACATAGTTTTCGCTCTCTAGGTCGACGACTCCATCGTTTTCGTTGTCCAGGTATATTTCTCGATGGTTTTCGATGTCTAGGTCCACGGCTCCATGGTTTTTTTTTGTCTACGTATATTTCTCCATGGTTTTCGTTGTCTAGGTATATTTCTGCATAGTTTTCAATGTCAAGGTATATTTCTCCATGGTTTTTGATGTCCAGGTCCACGGCTCCATGGTTTTTGTTGTCTAGGTATATTTCTCCATGATTTTCGATGTCTAGGTTCATTTCCCCATGGTTTTCGTTGTCTAGGTCGACGACTCCATGGTTTTCGATGTCCAGGTCGACGGCTCCATGGTTTTCGATGTCTAGGTCCACGGCTCCATGGTTTTTTTGTCGAGGCATATTCCTCCATGGTTTTCGATGTCTAGGTATATTTCTGCATAGTTTCCGATGTCCAGGTATATTTCTCTATGGTTTCCGATGTCTAGGTATATTTCTCCATGGTTTTCGTTGTCTATGTATTTTTCTCCATGGTTTTCGTTGTCGAGGTATATTTCTCTATGGTTTTCGATGTCTAGGTATAGTTCTCCATGGTTTTCGTTGTCTATGTACATTTTTCCATGGTTTTCGTTGTCTAGGTATATTTCTACATAGTTTTCGCTCTCTAGGTCGACGACTCCATCGTTTTCGTTGTCCAGGTATATTTCTCGATGGTTTTCGATGTCCAGGTCGACGGCTCCATGGTTTTCGATGTCTAGGTCCACGGCTCCATGGTTTTTTTTTGTCTGGGTATATTTCTCCATGGTTTTCGTTGTCTAGGTATATTTCTGCATAGTTTTCAATGTCAAGGTATATTTCTCCATGGTTTTTGATGTCCAGGTCCACGGCTCCATGGTTTTTGTTGTCTAGGTATATTTCTCCATGATTTTCGATGTCTAGGTTCATTTCCCCATGGTTTTCGTTGTCTAGGTCGACGACTCCATGGTTTTCGATGTCCAGGTCGACGGCTCCATGGTTTTCGATGTCTAGGTCCACGGCTCCATGGTTTTTTTGTCGAGGTATATTCCTCCATGGTTTTCGTTATTCAGGTATATTTCTGCATAGTTTTCGATGTCGAGGTATATTTCTCCATGGTTTTTGATGTCTAGGTCCACGGCTCCATGGTTTTTGTTGTCTAGGTATATTTCTCCATGATTTTCGATGTCTAGGTATATTACTGCATAGTTTCCGATGTCCAGGTATATTTCTCTATGGTTTCCGATGTCTAGGTATATTTCTCCATGGTTTTCGTTGTCTAGGTCGACGACTCCATCGTTTTCGTTGTCCAGGTATATTCCTCCATGGTTTTCGATGTCCAGGTCGACGGCTCCATGGTTTTTTTTGTCTAGGTATATTCCTCCATGGTTTTCGATGTCTAGGTATATTTCTGCATACTTTCCAATGTCCAGGTATATTTCTCTATGGTTTTCGATGTCTAGGTATATTTTTTCATGGTTTTTGTTGTCTATGTATATTTTTCCATGGTTTTCGTTTTCTAGGTATATTTATCCATGGTTTTCACTCTCTAGGTTGACGACTCCATCGTTTTCGTTGTCCAGGTATATTTCCCCATGGTTTTCGATGGCTAGGTATATTTGTCCATGGTTTTCGTTGTCTATGTATTTTTCTCCATGGTTTTCGTTGTCGAGGTATATTTTTCTATGGTTTTTGATGTCTAGGTATAGTTCTCCACGGTTTTCGTTTTCTATGTACATTTTTCCATGGTTTTCGTTGTCTAGGTATATTTCTACATAGTTTTCGCTCTCTAGGTCGACGACTCCATCGTTTTCGTTGTCCAGGTATATTTCTCGATGGTTTTCGATGTCCAGGTCGACGGCTCCATGGTTTTCGATGTCTAGGTCCACGGCTCCATGGTTTTTTTTTGTCTAGGTATATTTCTCCATGGTTTTCATTGTCTAGGTATATTTCTGCATAGTTTTCAATGTCAAGGTATATTTCTCCATGGTTTTTGATGTCCAGGTCCACGGCTCCATGGTTTTTGTTGTCTAGGTATATTTCTCCATGATTTTCGATGTCTAGGTTCATTTCCCCATGGTTTTCGTTGTCTAGGTCGACGACTCCATGGTTTTCGATGTCCAGGTCGACGGCTCCATGGTTTTCGATGTCTAGGTCCACGGCTCCATGGTTTTTTTGTCGAGGCATATTCCTCCATGATTTTCGATGTCTAGGTATATTTCTGCATAGTTTCCGATGTCCAGGTATATTTCTCTATGGTTTCCGATGTCTAGGTATATTTCTCCATGGTTTTCGTTGTCTATGTATATTTCTCCATGGTTTTCGTTGTCTATGTATTTTTCTCCATGGTTTTCGTTGTCGAGGTATATTTCTCTATGGTTTTCGATGTCTAGGTATAGTTCTCCATGGTTTTCGTTGTCTATGTACATTTTTTCATGGTTTTCGTTGTCTAGGTATATTTCTACATAGTTTTCGCTCTCTAGGTCGACGACTCCATCGTTTTCGTTGTCCAGGTATATTTCTCGATGGTTTTCGATGTCCAGGTCGACGGCTCCATGGTTTTCGATGTCTAGGTCCACGGCTCCATGGTTTTTTTTTGTCTGGGTATATTTCTCCATGGTTTTCGTTGTCTAGGTATATTTCTGCATAGTTTTCAATATCAAAGTATATTTCTCCATGTTTTTTGATGTCCAGGTCCACGGCTCCATGGTTTTTGTTGTCTAGGTATATTTCTTCATGATTTTCGATGTCTAGGTTCATTTCCCCATGGTTTTCGTTGTCTAGGTCGACGACTCCATGGTTTTCGATGTCCAGGTCGACGGCTCCATGGTTTTCGATGTCTAGGTCCACGGCTCCATGGTTTTTTCGTCGAGGTATATTCCTCCATGGTTTTCGATATCTAGGTATATTTCTGCATAGTTTCCGATGTCCAGGTCGACGGCTCCATGGTTTTCGATGTCTAGGTTCACGGCTCCATGGTTTTTTTTTGTTTAGGTATATTTCTCCATGGTTTTCGTTGTCTAGGTATATTTCTGCATAGTTTTCAATGTCAAGGTATATTTCTCCATGGTTTTTGATGTCCAGGTCCACGGTTCCATGGTTTTTGTTGTCTAGGTATATTTCTCCATGATTTTCGATGTCTAGGTTCATTTCCCCATGGTTTTCGATGTCTAGGTCCACGGCTCCATGGTTTTTTTTGTCTAGGTATATTTCTCCATGGTTTTCGTTATCTAGGTATATTTCTGCATAGTTTTCGATGTCGAGGTATATCTCTCCATGGTTTTTGATGTCTAGGTCCACGGCTCCATGGTTTTTGTTGTCTAGGTATATTTCTCCATGATTTTCGATGTCTAGGTATATTACTGCATAGTTTCCGATGTCCAGGTATATTTCTCTATGGTTTCCGATGTCTAGGTATATTTCTCCATGGTTTTCGTTGTCTAGGTCGACGACTCCATCGTTTTCGTTGTCCAGGTATATTCCTCCATGGTTTTCGATGTCCAGGTCGACGGCTCCATGGTTTTTTTTGTCTAGGTATATTCCTCCATGGTTTTCGATGTCTAGGTATATTTCTGCATACTTTCCAATGTCCAGGTATATTTCTCTATGGTTTTCGATGTCTAGGTATATTTTTTCATGGTTTTCGTTGTCTATGTATATTTTTCCATGGTTTTCGATGGCTAGGTATATTTGTCCATGGTTTTCGTTGTCTATGTATTTTTCTCCATGGTTTTCGTTGTCGAGGTATATTTCTCTATGGTTTTCGATGTCTAGGTATAGTTCTCCATGGTTTTCGTTGTCTATGTACATTTTTCCATGGTTTTCATTGTCTAGGTATATTTCTCCATAGTTTTCGCTCTCTAGGGCGACGACTCCATCGTTTTCGTTGTCCAGGTATATTTCCCCATGGTTTTCGATGGCTAGGTATATTTGTCCATGGTTTTCGTTGTCTATGTATTTTTCTCCATGGTTTTCGTTGTCGAGGTATATTTCTCTATGGTTTTCGATGTCTAGGTATAGTTCTCCATGGTTTTCGTTGTCTATGTACATTTTTCCATGGATTTCGTTGTCTAGGTATATTTCTACATAGTTTTCGTTGTCTAGGTCGACGACTCCATTGTTTTCGTTGTCCAGGTATATTCCTCCATGGTTTTCGATGTCCAGGTCGACGGCTCCATGGTTTTTTTTGTCTAGGTATATTCCTCCATGGTTTTTGATGTCTAGGTATATTTCTGCATACTTTCCAATGTCCAGGTATATTTCTCTATGGTTTTCGATGTCTAGGTATATTTGTTCATGGTTTTCGTTGTCTATGTATATTTTTCCATGGTTTTCGTTGTCTAGGTATATTTCTCCATAGTTTTCACTCTCTAGGTCGACGACTCCATCGTTTTCGTTGTCCAGGTATATTTCTCCATGGTTTTTGATGCCTAGGTATAGTTCTCCATGGTTTTCGTTGTCTATGTACATTTTTCCATGGATTTCGTTGTCTAGGTATATTTCTACATAGTTTTCGCTCTCTAGGTCGACGACTCCATCGTTTTCGTTGTCCAGGTATATTTCTCGATGGTTTTCGATGTCCAGGTCGACGGCTCCATGGTTTACGATGTCTAGGTCCACGGCTCCATGGTTTTTTTTTTGTCTAGTTATATTTCTCCATGGTTTTCGTTGTCTAGGTATATTTCTGCATAGTTTTCGATGTCGAGGTATATTTCTCCATGGTTTTAGATGTCTAGGTCCACGGATCCATGATTTTTGTCGTCTAGGTATATTTCTCCATGATTTTCGATGTCTAGGTTCATTTCCCCATGGTTTTCGTTGTCTAGGTCGACGACTCCATTGTTTTCGTTGTCCAGGTATATTCCTCCGTGGTTTTCGATGTCCAGGTTGACGGCTCCATGGTTTTCGATGTCTAGGTCCACGGCTCCATGCTTTCTTTGTCTAGGTATATTCCTTCATGGTTTTCGATGTCTACGTTTATGTCTGCATAGTTTCCGATGTCCAGGTATATTTCTCTATGGTTTCCGATGTCTAGGTATATTTTTCCATGGTTTTCGTTGTCGATGTATTTTTCTCCATGGTTTTCGTTGTCGAGGTATATTTCTCTATGGTTTTCGATGTCCAGGTATAGTTCTCCATGGTTTTCGCTGTCTATGTACATTTTTCCATGGTTTTCATTGTCTAGGTATATTTCTCCATAGTTTTCGCTCTCTAGGGCGACGACTCCATCGTTTTCGTTGTCCAGGTATATTTGTCCATGGTTTTTGATGTCTAGGTATAGTTCTCCATGGTTTTCGTTGTCTATGTACATTTTTCCATGGTTTTCGTTGTCTAGGTATATTTCTACATAGTTTTCGCTCTCTAGGTCGACGACTCCATCGTTTTCGTTGTCCAGGTATAGTTCTCGATGGTTTTCGATGTCCAGGTCGACGGCTCCATGGTTTTCGATGTCTAGGTCCACGGCTCCATAGTTTTTTTGTCTAGGTATATTTCTCCATGGTTTTCGTTGTCTATGTATTTTTCTCCATGGTTTTCGTTGTCGAGGTATATTTCTCTATGGTTTTCGATGTCTAGGTATAGTTCTCCATGGTTTCCGTTGTCTATGTACATTTTTCCATGGTTTTCATTGTCTAGGTATATATCTCCATAGTTTTCGTTGTCTAGGTCAACGGCTGAATGGTTTGCAATGTCTTCTTTCAGGGCTCGACCAGGGTTCCCGACGGAAGGTCTTAAAGGGACCGACTCAGAGTGTTATCGCGGGGTTTCTAAGGGATCACCCGAGAGTCTTGACGGGGCTTTTTTTTAAGGGTTGACAATAAGATCTCAGTTGAAGTTTTTATGGGATTGATCAAGAATCTTGCCAGGCCTTTTATAAAGGATCAATCAAGAGTACGAACAGGATTTTTTAGGGGGTTGAACGGCGGTCTCGACGGAAGTTTTTCGACCCTAGAACGGTAACCTTATTTTATTTTTCCTATTCCTGTAACGTAGGGTCATGAATGACCCCAATTTTGGAAAATTCATATCTCTGGTAAAATGAAACAAAAAGCGTTCAACTTGGGCTCATTCTTTTCGTTTTTTAATGCAGAATCACGTGAGCCCGGAACAATTTTGCTCGGAGTAAAAAAATTAGTCGAAAATGCGACGGAACAATAAAAAAACGAGAGAATGAAGAAGGGCGGGAGGATGAAGGGAGAAATCCCGCCAGGACTATTTTGAGGGATTAGCGAAGAGTCTGGATGGGATTTTTTAAGGGGTTGATCAAGAATCTGAATGGGAGTTTTCAAAAGATTAATCAAGAATCTCGCCGGGCTTTTTATAAGGGATTGTCCAAGAGTCTGGACGGGATTTTTTAAGGGTTAGACTAAGCGTCTCGACGCTGTAATTTCAACAGATAGGCCGAGAGTCTGGACGGGATTTTTCAAGGGGCTGATCATGTCTGTCGCTGAGATTTTCTGAAGTGATCGACGGAAGGGGTATGGACAGAAGTTTTTTGAGGGATAAAGTAGGACCGTTACGGAGACGTTTCTCATGGGATTCCTAAAGAGTCTCACCGCGGCTTTTTTAAGAGATTTATCCAGATTTTCGTCAAGACTCATTTCAGCAGATCGACCAAAAATCCTGCCGAGACTTTTTCAAAGGGTTGGCCAAGAGTCTGGACGGGATTTTTTAAGGTGTCGACTAAGAGTCTCGACGAGGTTTTTTTAACAGATTGGCCAAGAGTCTGGACGGGATTTTTAAGGGGTCGCGACGGAATTTTTTCAAGGGATTGACTGAGGGGGTCACTTAGGTTTCTTTAAGTGATTGACCATGAGTCTCTTCGAGGTTTCCTTAAGAGATTAAACGAGAGTCTGTACGAGAGTTTTTCAAGCGATTGATCATGTCTCTTTTCGAGATATTTTAAGAGATTTACCAGCGCTGTCGACGAAAGTTATTGAAGAGATTTGTCTTCTCTCCTGAACAACCAACCACAACGAATAATCCCTCTATTATTGAAAAAAATGTTGATGAATATCCTACTTTCCAAAAAGAAGTGAAATCCGTGGAAAAATACTTTATAAAAGTAAAAAAAAAGACGCCAAGTATTAAAAAAGTGTAACCTCAGTTGGAAAATTATGACTCAATTATCTTTATATTACTTTGTATAAAAATTTCCCCATCATTTAAATTTTGATAAATATGGCCCTTCCCAAAAAGGAAGGAAATCCGTGGAAAAATACTCCAGAAAAGTAAAAAAAGAACGCCAACTATTAAAAAATCGCAACCTCAGTTGGAAAATAACGACTCAATTTTATTCTTGATATCACTTTGCAATGAAACACGTTTGATTTACTATATTCATGTATTTTACTTTTTCTTCACTGCGAACAATCTTTTGACCTTCATAAAAATCTTCTCAAAAATTTTCAAACTCAATTAAGACAAAAAAAAATGAAATCATTGCAATATAGCCAAGAATTCATAAATGAGTGGCAAAATTTCACTGACGAACGTGCGCCCTCGACACATTCGGTTCAAGGGTTTCCCCATTTCGGAGGATTCCAGCATGATTATCCCGAATATTATGATGACTTCATGCTAGCTAAAGATCATGAATGTACGTACAATACAATTCCACGGGGAACGAAACATAAAAAAGGGCACGTTTGCGTACAAGGGCACGCGTACACGTACACGTACTTACCGGACGAATTCACTGCAAAGATTATACAAAAACTTGGCGTGCATGGTTTTCAAAAATAATTTCGGCGAAGGAATTCCTCATCCATGTTTACCCGTACTGGGGTAGCCGCTGAGAGGGGGGCGGGAACAGACGGGATACATTAAGAAACAAAGAGACAAAATGGCACATTTAACACCGCGTTCGGCGTTGACTGTCCTTCCTCGGTGCATAGGATACTTCGCAGCAGGGGGTTCAGCGGGCGATATTCAATTGGGGGAGAGTTCGCGAATCTCATAGCATAGCTCGTCTTCAATACAAACTGACTTATGCTATCCGAAGATGAAAATTCTCTCATCATAGACGGAAAACAAGGTGATCGATTAACAAAGAGACAATAGTTTGAAGTGATCCAAACAGTGTAGAACTGATCCGCTCACGTAAGCGTAGACAGCAAAAAGCGAGATGGACAACTCCGTCTACGCATGCGCGAGCGGATCAGTTCTACACTGTTTGGATCACTTCTAACCCTAAAGAACACGACTAAGGCCCGGTTCCATAACTCTCGGTGAAGTTGGTAAACGGGGTTTAATGAAAAACGCGGGTTCCGCAACTCCTTAATCCACGCTTAAGCCACAGTTTCGTCGGTCAAATATAACCGGCCGAGATTGGGCGTTTAACGGGCTAAACATCCGTCATATATAGGTTATGGGTGTATGAGTGATGTGTATGTGCCAACTGACAGCTCGCTCGCTGCTTGCGAAATCTCATTTCTTAACCTATAACTTCCTGTTTCTCTCTGTGTAATGTGTATTAACCCTCAGTAGACACATATGGGTATTGGGTGTCCAGCACATTCAGCGAATGCCATTAATTTCTCCTTTTTCGTATATATTACTATTTAATATATAACAATAATTAAAAAGAATTTTTATCCATCACCCACACTGCAGGCTCTTTTCCCATATATCGAAAACTACTTTCCTGAATTTTTCAGATTTTCTCAACAAGTCCAAAAGTACAGTAAAAAAACAGTAGGGCGCCTGACCCATGTGTGTCTAGGACGGTGCACTAGTTGTACTGTGTGTTTACGGAGAGTTAGCAGTAATTCGAGTGGATACACAAATAATAATGTTGCCAAAACATAGCAGGCAGACGAATTATCGATGCTCTATTATCGTCTTCAGTCAGAACTCAAAGATTTTTTTATCATAGAAGACCAAAAGTTGTGAAAAAACGAATTTTGATGAATTTTATGACATCGATTTACCCGCTCGACTTCGCTTATCGAATGAAAATGTATTTGAAGTCCTGCAGCAAATACGTCATGAACTGGAGCATCGAAAAGAATATTCAACGTATCCCTTCCACACTGTCCCATTCCAGAAAGTCAATCGTCGAAGATATTTGAAAAGGAATAAGCGCTCGGTTGGAGTTATTTCTAATGGAATATAGTGTAACGGCACGGATACTCGACAGCTGACGATCCGCCCGGCGCGGCGTCCGTCGTTCGACTACCGTAGCGCCAAGCGGCCGATAGCCGAACCATCTCGCGGCTTGCGAAGACGCGAGCGAACAAAGTGGGGAAAGTGACGAATTAGTGACAAGGGAGTGGGGAATGAGCTTGCCTCATTCGATAGCGCATCAAAAAGTGGGGACAAGAACGACCTTGCGAACTTTATGCGCAAGCGCGATAAATGCGAACGAATGCGAGCGAAGGATGAATGAGTGGGAGAAATTAATCTCCAATAACGTTTTGGCAAGCGCCCCACCACTAAGAACTTTAACGAATAAGACTGAGAGTTATTTTTAGACTTCCAGGAAATCAACGAACAAAGGATTCTGACAGTATAAAAGCCGGTGCAGAACAGCACTCGGCACTCATTCTTCTTGAAGAACTCGAGGCAGAACTTTAGACTGTCAAGCAAAGACTTCTTCACTTCTACACAACAAAACCTGACCTTTCCTTTTTGCATACGACGACGGAGAGGTTCGATTTCGTTCAACTCCCGCAGCCGGTGCATTTTCCTAACCTTCCTTTTTGCATACGACGACGGAGAGGTTCGATTTCGTTCAACTCCCGCAGCCGGTGCATTTTCCTAACCTTTCCTTTTGCACACGACGACGGAGTGGTTCGATTTCGTTCAACTCCTGCAGCCGGTGCATTTTCCTAACATTTCCTTTTGCATACGACGACGGAGTGGTTCGATTTCGTTCAACTCCTGCAGCCGGTGCATTTAATTTCTTTCTCACCCAATCTCTCGTTTGTAGAAGTAAAGAAGCTCAATGCATAACAATTATTAAATTGTTTAATCCTTCAGAATCCTAGTTAAAAACTTGTCGAAAATCAACTGAAGTCAAAAGCGTGCGAAAACTTGTCCAATTCAATAAATCGAATTGTAAAACCGAAATAAGCGTGCGTTTTCAAATAAAAATTGTTCAAATCGATTACAAAGCAGAATTAGTGCGTTTTATTGTTAAAATTAATTAATTACATTGTTGAACAAAAACACGTGCGTGCAGATCATAAAATAAGAGCGTAGAAACAAATTCAAAATCAGCGTCACGTCAAACAAGCGTTTTCTGCACTTTTCTAAGAGACATAAAGTTATCCGCGTAATCTAAGCGTTATTAATCAACGGAAAAATAGTCTAGATTAATGAAACAACTTAAGATTGTATAGAATCAACGAGTTTTACTCGAATTTCAAAGAAAATAGGAAGGAAAAACGTAAATTACCGTAAATTTCCATAAATTACCACGTTAGCGGTAAAATGACCGCGTAAATTTCCATCGAGATTTTTAGATCAAAAAATTCGTTTATTTTTTTTTTGCCGTTCGATTGATATAACGGAAACACATGCAAAATAAATAGAACACGTACAAATTTGTAAAATAACCCGTAAAAATTGAATAAATTGTTTTTATTTGTTAAAATTTAATTAAAACTCTCATTTTTTCTTTACACCTGCTCCTTTCTTTCGAAGCTCGAACTTACGCGTAACGCGAAGCGTCATTGAGCTTATTTCGTACCGTTACAACTGGCGCCCAACGTGGGGCAGGTGCTGCATAGAGAAAGCGAGAGTGCGAGTAGTTTCAAATAGACAGAAGTAGAGATAAAATAAACAATGGCTGACCCCGGTAAATTAAGAGATCAAACCGCGAGAGACTCGGGTTTTCAAAATCCAGAGAATCAAACAGGGGAAATCTTCCTGAGCGACACACAATTCGAAGAGCTAACGACGACGATTCCGCCGCCAGGCGCCGGGAAAACTTTCGACGAATCCCGAGCAAATTTCGGCGAAGGAAACAAAAAAAATCTGAAAATGATAAGATTAATCGGGGGGCGAACGCACAAAAAAGTAGTCGACTAAAAAAAGATCGCACCGACGAAACTCTGTCATCGATAATCGAATCAGTGGGCGACATAAATTCGAGGATACAACGATTAGAGCACAGAAATTCGGAAACATACAAAGAATCTAAAAAAATCGAAGAAGAAATTAGGGACGAAATAGAAGATCAAATAAAACAACAAAAAGAAGAATTCCTTAGTAGAATGGAAACAATGGAGGCTAGTCTTGCCGCGCAAATGCATTCTATTATCCAACCGCTAATGACCAAGATAAAAACGATAGAACAAGCAATTAAATACGCGATGGAGAGGATAGCAGTTTGCGAAGTCAACGAGGCACAACATAGCCTAACCATTAGCTCTCTTAAACAAAAATTAAGAGAATTTGAAAACAGGACGATCCAAAAATCACCGAAAGAAGAAAGTACAAGGATCATTTCTCGAGAACATGAATCGCACATCCAGACAGAGGAAGATGAACAAGACGAGGAAGTACTCAGATCCACGGCGAACTATAGGCCGAGCAAAATAAAAATAACTCCACCTACCTTCGATGGATCAAATCGAGCTCGACCCATCAAATTCCTGAAGGAATTCCAGCATTATTGTGAGGTGACCAACCCAACAATTGCAGAAATGAAGTATCTGCTGGGACAAGCCCTTGAAAAATCAGCCAACGAATGGTGGGTCGTTGTAGAAGACGAAATCAACAGCTTCTGTGATTTAAGGAATAAATTCACAGAACGTTTTTGGAGCGACGAAGTCCAGAGAAGAATAAGGAGGAATCTGGAATTTGGATTTTATAAAGAGGACGGCAAGCTGTCCAAGGTTGACTATGCCATCCGAATGTTCGGAATGGCAAGGGATTTGGCGCCACCACCAAATGACAAAGAAATCATCACATCTTTGTCACAACATTTCACGGACGAGATGCGGGCAACGATTATCAGTCGTGGTTTCGAGACTCTCGGAGAATTAGTAGAATTTCTGGAAAAAATCGATCAACGGGGTCCCATAAATGCAAAGCGGGAAAAAGAGACACAACCCAACGATCAAGGGAATAGAAATAAGGAGCAAAGACCGTACAAGCAGCCTCCAAATCAACAAAGAAGTAATCAGGATAACAGAAACTCCAACTGGAATCAAAATTCCAACTGGAATCAAAATTCCAACTGGAATCAAAATCCCAATTGGAATCAAAGGCCCAACTGGAACCAGAATCCCAATTGGAATCAAAATCCAAACTGGAACCAGAATTCTAACTGGAATCCAAACCGAAACCAACAAAACCGGGATCAGGGCCAAAACACCGAATGGAAAAACAACCAAAACAACGAAAACAGAGGTCCTCAAAAATCGTGGCCTCAAAAACAGGAAAAGAAAGAAGAAAATAAGAAAGAAAATCTCATCCAAACGATCGATATTCAAGAAGACCCAAAACCCTCGACTTCCAAGGCGGGAAACGCTTAAGCGTTGTACCCGCGACAACAAAAATCAAAAATAAAGACAACAAGCGAGGTACAACGGAAAAACTTCAAATAGACAATAAAAACGAAAAATTAAAAACTGAAAAGGACCTCATGGACAAAAAGGAAAAAAGCATTCCAATCAACACGATCTTCACGGATACCAGAGAATTTTTATTAAACGAAGAAATTAAAGAACAAGCAGTCCCGATTGTGGAGTGTCCCGAAATTTACGCAAAAATTGAAGGCATTCCTGTGACAGCACTCATAGACTGCGGATCGAAAATAACAACGATTTCGGAGGAATTTTTCTTGGAAAACAAGGAAATTCTGAAAGATTGTCCAATTTTGCCGGTCACAGGAGTGACGGTGAAAGGGGCAATTAAAGGAAAACTGACAAAAGTAAAGAGTCAAATAATGGCAACGACTCAAATTGGATAAATTGAAACAAACATCAATTATTCAATTGTGCCTGGTTTAATTAGAGACGTTTTATTTGGGGTAGATTTCCTAAAGCCTCTCAAAAGTTTAATTGACCTTGGAGAAATGTCTCTCCAGGTCAAATACCAAAATGTAACCGATGTAATTCCCACAATAGGGGCATCGGGGACGGGTGAAAAAGAAACCATAAGCCACAGTGGCATGGATTCAAAAATAATTGAAATTCAAACCGATAGCCAAAATGGCGTCGATTTTAACTCATTACCAGTGCAACAATTAAATTTTTCCTCAGACTCGAGCGAAGATGTCTCCTGGCAAGAGATAGAAGAAATAGTCAATGAATCCGAACTCTCCGACGAACAGAAACAAGTTCAAAAACAAATTCTCTGGAACCGAAGACGTGTCTTCCAAAAAAACACAGGAAGAATTTCAGCCTATCAACATAAATTGGACATTACGACGGAACAACCAATCGTCGCATTCTCCTACGAGGTACCCTTGATGCACCGAGAAAAAGTCGATAAAGAAATCGAAAAATTATTAAATAATGGAATCATACAACGATCGACGAGCCCCTGGATAAATCCAATTGTACCAGTAATAAAAAAGGATGGAACGGTCAGATTGTGTCTCGACGCCAGGAAAATCAACCAAGTAATGGCCGACGACCACGAATCTGTACCGAACATAGAGGAGATCTTTCAAAAATGCCACACAGCAAAAGTCATGACGACACTCGATCTTACGAATAGCTTCTGGCAGATTCCTCTACATCCGGACTCGACGAAATACACGGCTTTCAAATATCGAGGAAAAGTCTACGAATTCACCGTTACACCTTTTGGATTAAAAACAAGCACCGCGAGTTTGTTGCGTGCGCTCGACATCATTCTCCATGGACTTGGGGATCATGTCATCAATTTCGTAGATGATCTACTTTGCATCTCGGAAAGTTTTGAAGAACACATGCAACATCTGGATGAACTCCTGGAGCGTCTGGAACGAAACGGGATGACCATCAAATTAAACAAAGCAAAATTTTTTAGAAAAGAAGTTGAATTTCTTGGGCACGTTCTGACAACGGAAGGAATAAAACCACAGCCCGAGAAAATACAAGCAATTAAGGATTTTCCTGCTCCGAGAAACCTCAAACAATTAAGAGGATTCCTCGGATTAATTAATTATTATACGAAGTTCACGAAGGAACACGCAAAGGAAACAATTCCGTTATTAAAACTCTTAAAAAAGAAAGAGAAATGAAAATAGGGAGACGAGGAAAAAGAAGCATTTGATAGAATCAAAGATTTGTTCGTTCAAGACATTCTCTTGAAGCATCCGGATCCAAAAAAGGGTTACATTCTTCAAACGGATGCAAGCCACTACGCTCTGGGGGGCACATTAGCTCAAAAGGACGAAAATGGTGAGCTAAATGTAATCATGTTCGCGAGCAGAACATTAAAAGGACCGGAGCTAGCATACACGACAACGGAAAAGGAATTGTTGGCCGTTGTATGGGCGTTAAAAAAGTTGCGGACATATCTGCTCGGTGCGAAAATCAAAGTCATAACCGACCACCAAGCGATAACCTTCTTAAAAAACTGTCAACTACTTAATGAAAGATTAACGAGGTGGATCCTGGCCATTCAAGACTACGACATCGAGTTCGAATTTTGTCCAGGAATCCGAAATGTTGTTGCGGACGTTCTAAGCCGATTAAATCCTCCCGATAGGGGGGGGGGGAAGAAAAGGGAAAGAACTGGTGATCGGAACTCTACTGGCAACGAAACCATCGAAAGAACTACAGCAGAGGATAAAAAACATCGCACAATGTCAAAAAAGAGACGGAAAAATTAATGAAATAAGGGAACGGATCGCCGACAAAGAAGACGACCGTTATGAAATCAAAAATGACGTTCTATTTAAATCAACACGACAAAACGTATCTAAAATTGTCCTTCCAAAGTCTGTCCTCCAAGTGTTGGTGCCTGAAACGCATAAAATGTATGGCCACATTGGAGCGAAGAAGGTCTGGAAAATTCTGGATGAAGACTTTACATACCCAAAATTTCATCACGCCGTTCGACAAATTCTTGCCTCATGTGACTCATGTCAAAGGAATAAGGTACCGAATCAAGATTCGTACGCGGCGCAACAGAATATTGTACCAGAAGGACCGGGAGACATTGTTTCCATCGATTTTTTTGGTCCGTTACCTGCGACCAAAGGAGGAATGAAGCATATTCTGGTGACAATCGACGCTTTCTCCAAATTTGTGGTTTTGTATCCACTCAACGTTGCAACGGCTCAATCAATAATCAACAAAATATTCAATCACTACATTCCCCATCATGGAAAGCCGAGCAAACTGCAATTCGACCATGGAACACAATTTACTTCGCGATTATGGCTCAGCAAACTAGCCAGCGAAGGAATTCAACCCGTTTTCTCATCAATCAGAAACCCACAAGGAAATATTGTGGAGAGAGTCAATAGAGAAATCGGGAGGTTCTTCAGAACATTCTTGACAAACAAACACACGGATTGGTTGCAATGGGTCAAGGTTATCGAAGATTGCATGAACGAGACGCATCACGAAACCACCGAAATGACACCCATTGAGATACAGAAGAACGAGAAACCAAGAAGAATTTGGACAAATTGGATCAACATAAATAAAGAAGAACAAGATCAGGAAGATAAAATTGGAGCAAGACTCATGCTTGCCAGGAACAGGATCCAAAGAAAAGGACGAAACAGAGCAGAAAAATTCGATAGAAAGCATAAATTGATCGAATTTGAGGAAGGAGACCTCGTGCTGGCCAAAGCGTGCAACGTCAGCGATCCCATCAACAAAAAAATGGCGAAATTTTTCTCCATTTACGAGGGACCATATAAAATTAAAAAGCAAATAGCCGCCGCAACGTACATCCTCGAAAACCCCGAAACCGAGGTCGAAAGAGGAATGTACCACGCCGCAAACCTAAAAAAATATCAAACATAATAAGAATAATAAAGAAAGATTGGCTGAACATCGTCGACTCCGAAAAATACGTTTCCGATAATAAAAATATCAAAAACGAAAAAGATATGCAACAAAAATCCCTTATCGAAAACGAAAAACACGTTTCCGATGATAAAAATATCAAAAACTAAAAAGTTATGGAGTAAAAACCCATCATTGATTCCGAAAAACACATCTCCGACAATAAAAATATTAATATTTAAGAAGTTATTAACAATAAAGCGTTCAAAAATGTTTATTCCACATGAACAAACAAAAGAACAATAAGAGACACACAAATTTACAAGAAAATCAACAAAAAAAATGAAGAAAAAGGAAATTGTCCAAAAACGCAAGAGTAGTTCGAAATTTCGCCGCCGGCGCCACCGTCGCCTAGAACCACGATTAGAGTTCGCCCCTCTAGAGAGTGAAAAGATAGAGACTTGCTCACAGGGACGCGCCATTCGAACGCAACGACTTCTCTACGACAAAAATTAACGAAAAAACGATTAAAAAGCTCAAGGGATTAAGAAAAAGGTATGAAAATGGAATGAAAACCTTCCTAAATCCTGTAGAAATATTATTCCCACAAAATAACATCCCAATTTATATGAAAATAGCGGATAAAAGCAGACGAAATCTCCAACGCCACAAAAACGACAAGGAACCAGGAAAATTAACAGTAAGCATCGAAAAACAATAAATTTTAAGGAATAAAACAAGCAAATTAAATATAACAACCCAGAATAATAATCAAACAGGCCATGGATGCGGCCACACAGACCCCGAGAATCCTCCAGAAACATTTCTCTCAACAAACGGGAGAAAAAGGGGAATGGGAAATCGAAGAGCCACGAGAATGGGAAATCGAGGAATTTGAAGAATTAAAAATAGAAACTAAAAGCAATCAGACAAAAAAGGAAGAGAAGAAGGAGCGGAAAACAATAAAAACGAAAACGAGGAATCGAAAGATACAAACAAAGGCGTTAACAAAGGATAAGGCGTACCAAACTTCTCTGTGGAGGCTCGAGGAAATTGAAATCGACGATTCCCGCAAAATCAAAGCGGACAGAATGCGGGAATTCATCGAGCAACATCGAACTTTTACGTCGATAATCGAGGAGCTTGAGATCCCTCGACTTCTCTCTCCCATAAAGGAAACGGCGGCGGATGTTCTCGAGATCTACAAAGAACTGGCGGAAGAGTGGAAAAAATGGAAGCCAGATGAATTCCACTGGGTCGACGAGAATCAGGACACGAACAACAACGGAAAAACCGGTGAGAGAGAAAATGGACAACAAAGAGGAAAGAAGAGGAAGAACGAAGAACAGGAAGAAAAAGAAAACAAAAAGGCAAAAAATGGGAACAGGGTGCAGCAAAAGGATCTCGACACTCTTGAAACGCACAACTGGCTCAACGACGAGGTAATAAATGCATACCTGCAATTAATCAAAGAAAGAGCCGACAGAGAACCCGGCAATTACCCAAGGGTGCACGTCATGAGCACGTTTTTCTTTCCTCGTCTCCAAACCGGAGGGTACGAGGCCGTCAAACGATGGACGAGAAAGGTCAACATTTTCTCGCATGACCTCGTGCTTATTCCTATCCATCTGGGGAATCATTGGTGTCTGGCGGTGGTGGATCTCCGGAACAAAACCATCGAATATTACGACAGCCTGATGGGCAAGAATATTAGGTGTCTCGAGGAATTGTTCGGGTATTTGGTGCAGGAGGCAATCGAACGAAACTATCAAGCTCTCAAGCCGGATGAGTGGTTTTTAATCGAAAAAAGAGATATCCCCCAACAACGCAATGGATACGATTGTGGGGTATTCGTGTGTCTATACGCCGAATGTGTAGCTGCGAAAAGGGAATTTGACTTCGCTCAAGAAAATATCCAAGAAAAAATAGCGAAAATTGCTCGAGAGCTCCAAATTGGAATAATTAATTAAAAAGGAGTCATTGTTTATTTTATTTTGTTTAAATATTTTATTTTTGTTTAAATTTGTACAAAGAGTTACAATTCTTCGAAAAATTGTTATTTATTTCATTTTTATTTTTTTGTAACATTTACAAAGTGTAATTTTATTAATAAAACATTTAATTATTGTTGTCCTACGAAATCCAATGTCTACGCGCGTTTAACTCTCCCGGAAACCTGAAATAAAATAAGATAACAAAAACATAAAAATTGTAAACAAAATACGAAATAATGATAAATTATTGGTCAGATGACCCTGGAACAGAGAAAAACATACAAAATCAATATGAAAACATTCATAATAAATAGAAAAAGTATTACTTACCGCGAAAATTAGGGCGCTTGCTGAAAATTCATAGAAAAAGGAGTGGGAAATGAATGGAAACGAATGTAACGAATGAGTGGGGATGCGCAAGAGCCAATGAGAACTCAAAACACAAAGAAACGCGAATAGCGAGATGGAAAAGAGTGGGGAACTGACAAATACGACTGAGTGGGGATGAGTGAGAGCCAATAAGGACTCTCATCTTCCTGAAACAAAGAACTCTCCGAGGTGGGGAGAGAAAAGGGGGGATAGAAATCGGGTATAAAAGCGCGAGCTCTTGGAGCAAACAGCAACAGTCTACGACGAGCAAGTCGACTAGCAACATCAGCTAGCCGAAGCTCTAGAGACAACAAAACAAAAACTCAAACGTCATGAGAAGCGACACCATGCCCCGCATCAAATTGGACGAAGATACCGCTCCAGAGATCACGTTTCCAACATCCCTAGAGGCTACCCAGGAAGTCATCGTCCAAGAGTTCATAAATCCAACGAACTTTGCCATTATTAGAGTTCAGGATTGGAGGGACATGTGCGAGTTCGAAAGTCAGCTTTTCCTCGCAATATCATCACGGCAAAGGGAACCAGTCTTCATCAGCCTCCACGAAAGATACGCAGTCATTGGTGGGGATATGGCTTCTCGAGGCATCCTAACCAACATCGACCAGGGTGAGGCGACCCTGAGGCTAATCGACAGAGGGTGGACCCTCAAGACACCCGTGGATGACCTTCGAGTCCTTCCTGACGAGTTCAATGTCTGGCCGCCATTCTCAACAAGGGCGTACCTCCCTTACATCAGACCCAGGGGAAGGTCTCTCTGGGACAAGGAAATTTGTCTCCATCTCCGAGGACTCCTCATCAACAAACGGTGCATGATCACCATTGTGGCCCACTATCAACACGGGGTATCGGTTATACTCAGGTACCCCGATAGCCAGATCAGCGTCGCTAACCAACTGCTTCACGACAGATGGGCCAGAAGGGGATCATACGATCTCCGTCTTGACTGGGACAACACCTGGGCCCGTCACGACGACGAGGAAGAAACCGACGATTCAACGTCAGAAGAAGAATTCCTGGAAGAGGTGGAAAGATAGGAAGCATCATGATATCATCAACCGTGCCTTCAAGAAGAAGAAAAATATAGTTTCACCCTCTTTTTCTTCTGGGGGGCATTGTAACGGCACGGATACTCGACAGCTGACGATCCGCCCGGCGCGGCGTCCGTCGCTCGACTACCGTAGCGCCAAGCGGCCGATAGCCGAACCATCTCGCGGCTTGCGAAGACGCGAGCGAACAAAGTGGGGAAAGTGACGAATTAGTGACAAGGGAGTGGGGAATGAGCTTGCCTCATTCGATAGCGCATCAAAAAGTGGGGACAAGAAGGACTGTGCGAACTTTATGCGCAAGCGCGATAAATGCGAACGAATGCGAGCGAAGGATGAATGAGTGGGAGAAATTAATCTCCAATAACGTTTTGGCAAGCGCCCCACCACTAAGAACTTTAGCGAATAAGACTGAGAGTTATTTTTAGACTTCCAGGAAATCAACGAACAAAGGATTCTGACAGTATAAAAGCCGGTGCAGAACAGCACTCGGCACTCATTCTTCTTGAAGAACTCTTCTTCACTTCTACACAACAAAACCTAACCTTTCCTTTTTGCATACGACGACGGAGTGGTTCGATTTCGTTCAACTCCCGCAGCCGGTGCATTTTCCTAACCTTTCTTTTTGCATACGACGACGGAGTGGTTCGATTTCGTTCAACTCCCGCAGCCGGTGCATTTTCCTAACCTTTCCTTTTGCATACGACGACGGAGTGGTTCGATTTCGTTCAACTCCTGCAGCCGGTGCATTTTCCTAACATTTCCTTTTGCATACGACGACGGAGTGGTTCGATTTCGTTCAACTCCTGCAGCCGGTGTATTTAATTTCTTTCTCACCCAATCTCTCGTTTGTAGAAGTAAAGAAGCTCAATGCATAACACTTATTAAATTGTTTAATCCTTCAGAATCCTAGTTAAAAACTTGTCGAAAATCAACTGAAGTCAAAAGCGTGCGAAAACTTGTCCAATTCAATAAATCGAATTGTAAAACCGAAATAAGCGTGCGTTTTCAAATAAAAATTGTTCAAATCGATTACAAAGCAGAATTAGTGCGTTTTATTGTTAAAATTAATTAATTACATTGTTGAACAAAAACACGTGCGTGCAGATCATAAAATAAGAGCGTAGAAACAAATTCAAAATCAGCGTCACGTCAAACAAGCGTTTTCTGCACTTTTCTAAGAAAAATAAAGTTATCCTCGTAATCTAAGCGTTATTAATCAACGGAAAAATAGTCTAGATTAATGAAACAACTTAAGATTGTATAGAATCAACGAGTTTTACTCGAATTTCAAAGAAAATAGGAAAGAAAAACGTAAATTACCGTAAATTTCCATAAATTACCACGTAAGCGGTAAAATGACCGCGTAAATTTCCATCGAGATTTTTAGATCAAAAAATTCGTTTATTTTTTTTTGCCGTTCGATTGATATAAAGGAAACACATGCAAAATAAATAGAACACGTACTAATTTGTAAAATAACCCGTAAAAATTGAATAAATTGTTTTTATTTGTTAAAATTTAATTAAAACTCTCGTTTTTTCTTCACACCTGCTCCTTTCTCTCGAAGCTCGAACTTACGCGTAACGCGAAGCGTCATTGAGCCTATTTCGTACCGTTACAATAGGTTTCCAAAAACCCCGGTTAAAAGTGCACTGTGGAACGCAACTGCGATAAATCGCTTGTTAGAGCAGCGGTTAGATTCAACGTTCGGTTACTAAATCTCGCGTTTAACCTCGAGTCGTGGAACTAGGCCTAAAATCGCACATTTAACGCCGAACGCGGTGTTTTCAGGACGAGTCGAAGCCAAGCGCGCGAGGCGGAGATGAGGACTGTCCTTCCTCGGTGCATAGAATACTTCGCAGCAGGGGGTTCAGCGGGCGATATTCAATTGGGGGAGAATTCGCGAAATTCAACTAGAAAATACTGTCGTTTATCCCGTATAGTTTGTCTTTAATACAAAGTGACATATGCCATCTAAAAATGAAAATTCTTCTATCATAGACGGAAACGAGATGATCATTAGACTGGTACATTCAATTATCTTTTGTCTTCCCGAAATTATTTTTGAAAACCATGCACGCCAAGTTTTTGTATAATCTTTGCAGTGAATTCGTCCGGTAAGTACGTGTACGTGTACGCGTGCCCTTGTACGCAAACGTGCCCTTTTTTATGTTTCGTTCCCCGTGGAATTGTATTGTACGTACATTCATGATCTTTAGCTAGCATGAAGTCATCATAATATTCGGGATAATCATGCTGGAATCCTCCGAAATGGGGAAACCCTTGAACCGAATGTGTCGAGGGCGCACGTTCGTCAGTGAAATTTTGCCACTCATTTATGAATTCTTGACTATATTGCAATGATTTCATTTTTTTTTTGTCTCAATTGAGTTTGAAAATTTTTGAGAAGATTTTTATGAAGGTCAAAAGATTTTTCGCAGTGAAGAAAAAGTAAAATACATGAATATAGTAAATCAAAAGTGTTTCATTGCAAAGTGATATCAAGAATAAAATTGAGTCGTTATTTTCCAACTGAGGTTGCGATTTTTTAATAGTTGGCGTTCTTTTTTTACTTTTCTGGAGTATTTTTCCACGTACTCTTATTCTCAAAAACTGTATCATCCATCGGGTTTTGAAGATGAGCGAAACGATTCCGACTGCGGACGGAGTGTTTCCTTCGATGGAAACCTGTTCAAAATGTGCTCGACCTCTTTCCGTTCTCGGATTCATTTCCGGTCTCATTGAGTAAAATTGCGCCCCAAGCGGGAGCCCGAGTGCGAACGGAGATGGTCTGGGAGGCCCGAGTTTCAGCATTGAACATTCAATATTGCATCCAAACGAACGAATCCGAAGTATCGTCCATTTGTTTCGAATGCAATAATGTCATTCAAACCGGAAACATCCACTAACTTGCTCGGATTCGTTTCTCGCCAAGAAAAAAAAATCACCGTGCAGATACTCTTATTCTCAAAAACTGTATCATCCATCGGGTTTTGAAGATGAGCGAAACGATTCCGACTGCGGACGGAGTGTTTCCTTCGATGGAAACCTGTTCAAAATGTGCTCGACCTCTTTCCGTTCTCGGATTCGTTTCCGGTCTCATTGAGAAAAATTGCGCCCCAAGCGGGAGCCCGAGTGCGAACGGAGATGGTCTGGGAGGCCCGAGTTTCAGCATTGAACATTCAATATTGCATCCGAACGAACGAATCCGAAGTATCGTCCATTTGTTTCGAATGCAATAATGCCATTCAAACCGGAAACATCCACTAACTTCCTCGGACTCGTTTCTCGCTGAGAAAAAAATATTTCGACGGTGCAGATACTCTTATTCCCAAGAAATGTACTATCCATCGGGTTTTGACGATGAGCGAAACGATTCCGACTGTGAACGAAGTGTTTTTTTCCAGTAATACCGGTTTGAAAAGTGCTCGACCTCTTTCCGATCTCGGATTCGCTTCCGGTCTCATGGGGAAATGTTGCATAATGAAATATTGTATAAGTAATATTGCCGTGAAACGAACGAATCGAAAGTTTCGTCGTTTTGTTTCGAATGCAAGAACGTTATTTGAACCGGAAACAACAATCAACCTTTTCGGATTCGTTCCGTGAAATTTCTCACGCCACTCCCTTTCCAGCTGTCATGTCACCTCTAGTAGTTACAAAAACAATCACATAGCATTAGCTACCGCCTGGCTTAAAATGGAATCTACCTTCATAAAAAATTTTTGAAACAGAAGATCCTTTGCCATGCGATACCGTTATTTCGAAAAATTTCATGATTTCTCAGTAAAGTTAAGAGTCCCAAAAATGGAGATGGATATTCTGCTGAATGAGATGTGTGCAACATACCGTTTGATAATCTTTGTCTGTGAATGAAAACTTCATAGTTTAAATCGCATCCACGAATTAATTATAATAACTCGACATCCTCGAAAATCTGCTGGTCGACGTGATGACAAAAATCGTGCTGGCAATTCCGCGAAAATCTTGGTTTCTCAACAATGGAGACGATTCCCATGCAGATTTCGATTTCTCCATTTCGTGTTTGATACGAAACTTTTTGACCGAAAATTTTATCACACAAGTTTGGAAAAATCTTGGTTTCTCAGAATGCAGTCGAATCTCGTTTAAAATTAAATGTGCCAATTCAGAGTTCAACATGCGGTTCCCGAAAATGAAGCCATTCATCTCCCTGTATCAATATCGAAAGTTCGACGTCCTCGAAGACCTGCCAATCGACGTAATTACAGAAATCCCGCCGCCAATATCGTAAAAATTTTGGGTTCTCAACAATGGAGACGATTCCCATGCAGAATTTAAATTCTCCATCCAGGGCTTGAGATTTTTTTACCGGAAATGAAATAACGACTGTTGGATTAATTTCCGTGTATTGATAACAAATGCTGAACTTCCTCGAAAACCTGTCATTCAAATTGAAAACCGAGATCGCTCCACTGATTTCACAAAAATCTTGGTTTCTCAACAATGGAGACAATTCCCATACAGAATTTGATTTCTCCGTCTAGTGTTCAACATTTTTCGGCCGGAAATGATATCACACATATCGTGGTTGACATTTAAGCCAAAGAAGATGGAACACCGTATGGATATCGTATTCGTATTCTCCAAGAGTTTGATCATTTTCACATGGCATTATGCTACACACAGCAGCTACATGCTTTCATACCGTTATCAGACATCAAGTGCAATCAATATCGCAATACGTCATAACGTGACGTCTCTAGCAAGATCTCAGGTTGCTACCGTTGAACAGGACACCGTGTCACCTTTTCTCGCCCGCGAATTGCAGGGGGAAGATAACACAGCGTCGAGGAGAAATCGTGCCCTGCTGCTTAAAACATAATTATCGAGTTCGCTTCAAGCGGTCAAGCTAGCAACATGGCGAATCGCGATTATGAGCGGACAAAAGTCACAAAGTTTGATAAAAATATCAAAAATGTACCGGAAGTTTTCGGTCGAATCGTTGTTGAGGTTGCAGATTCCCGCGAGTCCGGTAAGTTCGACTCACGGGCGTTGAAATCGCGAGATCTTGACGAGATCAACGAATCCGTCTATTCCGGCCAGCTACCACCGAAGCGGCGGGATTATCTTAGAAAATTTATGAAAAACAACAGTGATTTGATGGACGATTTCATAAGAGATCGAAATATTACGGCGAAACTAACCGAAACTAGTCAATTGTAAGTATAATTTTAATTCCTTTCCTTTATTCTATTCTACCAAAGCTTCTGTGTCATCATAAAACGCCTGTTTTCCCGTGAAAAGTACGACAGAGCTCACGCTGCGGTTTCTTTTTAATTGTTTTATTTCAAATAATAAAAAAAATATGTCCTTTTTTTACATTCGCTGAGGAATGAACATTCGATTGACAAAAACAAAAAAAATCTGTTTAGAAAATATTTCTTCGATTTTTTTTCCATTTCAAGACGGGTACAAATTTTTCTGAAATAATTGTTTCGTTGGTGTTAGTGCCATGTCTTCGCTTGCCTCCATACTGTAATTTATGGAGTTGAAATGACTTGCATTCAATGAAGTTGATAGCCCCAAGCAAATTTTCATGCAGCTGAACACTATCGCAAAAATGATTTCAGAAAAATTTGGACCCATCTTGAAATGGGGAAAAAATATAAAATTTTCAAAACTGACTTTGTTTTGTTGTTTTTTCTATCAATCGTATGTTCGTTCATAAGCAATTGTACGAAAAATACCGTAATTTTTTTTTTTTTATTTGAAAAAAAAGACCCGGAAGACTCCTGAAGATTATCTGAGGATGAGGGCTTGAGAATAATTTTTTTTACAGTACATCTTATCTTGAAATCGGAAACGCGGCTGTCATCTACGAAAGGAGTAAAACAGCGGGTCATGGGAATTATAGGAGGGAACAGCCCAATGTTAGTACACTATTTTATTTTATAGTTATTTTATAGTTATTTTATTTTATAGTTTTTTTAGAAGAAAGTATAAGAACTCTAAAATCATAATAAACTATGAGGCAGTTAAAATTACCATAATAAACTATTGAACTCTTTTATTGTTTCAGATTAGGGAACGTTCTAGATCGCCTGATTTCCTCGGTTTCACGAAGAAAGAGCAGATCGACGCTTCAAACATTCCTCCCTTTTATCAAGAGACGCGGCAGCGGCTCGACGCCAAGTATTAAAAGAAAAGCGTAGCGCGAGAGCTGCCGTACTCTTATATACAGTAAAATAGGTGTTTTGTGACGTCACAGAAACTTTGAATCGTTTTTACGGAAAAACGGGGCGACAGAAAAATTTCATATTAGAATTGAATTTTCTTTGATTTTTTATTTTTCGAATGGTCCTCGGTAGAACCAAATCCGTTCAGCCAATCCAGAAAAATCTGATATTAAAGATTTTGGTCGCGAGATCCGGTACGCTTTCTGTTTTCTCAGAGTCAGAGAGGCGTAAGTCGTTGTTGACGCTTGGACATACGCCGTTACGCGTCTGGTGGACATTTTCGGCCCGTGACGTCACCCGCTCCGCTGAACGCGGTATCCCCACTCTTCACGCGCAACTGAGCGAGAGAGACAGACTATATCGGGCCTCTCTTTCCTTATGGAATTCGTTGTCTCGGTATATTTTTATACATCGTTTCCGATGTCCAGGTATATGTCTCTATGGTTTTCGATGTGTAGGTATATTTCTCCATGGTTTTCGATGTCTAGGTCCACGGCTCCATGGTTTTTGTTGTCTAGGTATATTTCTCCATGGTTTTCGATGTCTAGGTATATTTCTCCATGGTTTTCGATGTCTAGGTATATTTTTCCATGGTTTTCGATGTCTAGGTATATTTCTCCATGGTTTTTGATGTCTAGGTCCACGGCTCCATGGTTTTTGTTGTCTAGGTATATTTCTCCATGGTTTTCGATGTCTAGGTATATTTCTCGATGGTTTACGTTGTCTATGTATATTTCTTCATGGTTTTCGATGTCTAGGTATAATTTTGCATAGTTTCCGATGTCCAGGTATATTTCTATATGGTTTTCGATGTCTAGGTCCACGGCTCCATAGTTTTTGTTGTCTAGGTATATTTCTCCATGGTTTTCGATGTCTAGGTCCACGGGTCCATGGTTTTTTTTGTCTAGGTAAATTTTTCCATGGTTTTCGATGTCTAGGTATATTTTTCAATGGTTTTCGATGTCTAGGTATATTTCTCCATGGTTTTCGATGTCGAGGTCCACGATTCCATGTTTTTTGTTGTCTAGGTATATTTCTCCATGGTTTTCGATGTCTAGGTATATTTCTCGATGGTTTACGTTGTCTATGTATATTTCTTCATGGTTTTCGATGTCTAGGTCCACGGGTCCATGGTTTTTTTTGTCTAGGTATATTTCTCCATGGTTTTCGATGTCTATGGATATTTTTGCATAGTTTCCGATGTCCAGATATATTTCTCTATGGTTTTCAATGTCTAGGTATATTTTTCCATGGTTTTCGATGTCTAGGTCCACGGCTCCATGGTTTTTGTTGTCTAGGTATATTTCTCCATGGTTTTCGATGTCTAGGTCCACGGCTCCATGGTTTTTGTTGTCGAGGTATATTTCTTCATGGTTTTTGATGTCTAGGTTCACAGGTCCATGGTTTTCGATGTCTAGGTATATTTCTCCATGGTTTTCGATGTCTAGGTCCACGGGTCCATGGTTTTTTTTGTCTAGGTATATTTTTCCATGGTTTTCGATGTCTAGGTATATTTTTCTATGGTTTTCGATGTCTAGGTCCACGGGTCCATGGTTTTTTTATCTAGGTATATTTTTCCATGGTTTTCGATGCTAGGTATAATTTTGCATAGATTCCGATGTCCAGGTATATTTCTCCATGGTTTTCGATGTCTAGGACGACGGTTCCATGGTTTTTGATGTCTAGGTCCACGGCTCCATGGTTTTTTGACTAGGTATATTTCTCCATGGTTTTCGATGTCTATGTATATTTTTGCATAGTTTCCGATGTCCAGGTATATTTTTCCATGGTTTTCGATGTCTAGGCATATTTCTCCATGGTTTTCGATGTCTAGGTCCACGGCTCCATGGTTTTTGTTGTCCAGGTATATTTTCCCATGGTTTTCGATGTCCAGGTATATTTCTCGATGGTTTACGTTGTCTATGTATATTTCTTCATGGTTTTCGATGTCTAGGTCCACGGGTCCATGTTTTTTTGTCAAGTTATATTTCTCCATCATTTTCGATGTCTGGGTATAATTTAGCATAGTTTCCGATGTCCAGGTATATTTCTCTATGGTTTTCGATGTCCAGGTATATTTCTCGATGGTTTACGTTGTTTATTAAAAGACTCGGCATAGTCTCGGGACAAGTACATTTGACAGCGTCGTCTGCTGGCCCGAGACTCACTCGAGTATATT
This sequence comes from Hyposoter dolosus, assembly GCA_963921915.1. Lineage (NCBI taxonomy): Eukaryota > Metazoa > Arthropoda > Insecta > Hymenoptera > Ichneumonidae > Hyposoter > Hyposoter dolosus. The sequence goes on along the minus strand of OY998130.1, from coordinate 24,789,362 downwards.
ATCTCTAAGAAAAGCGATTTCGCCGATGGGGGTAGACGCTTTCTTCAATTACAAAGCTCAGGTGTAATTTCATGATCTGAAATTTGAACTGGAGACTAATTACTTTATCCCCCTTCGATTGAGCCACAAATTAACCCGATTGATGCCGTAATTGCTCAGAAAAAACTTTGCACGGGCAAAATTATGTGCCGATCGAAGTGTGCGTGCGTGTATGTATACGACACAGAGAAAGGGCTCAATGTTCCTATCGTGTTTCTGATTGGTCGCGACTGACGACATATCCATCTGTTCCCATTCGAGGAAAAGCTGTTGGTTGCCAGTTCACGAATACATCTTCATACATGTGTCGTTAAATTCGCGGTGATGAATATAGATAACATTCGAAAGTCAGCCTTGTCGAAATTAAAAAATCATAACCTTAAATTGCGCTAGCAATCGTGTATATTTTGACGGCGGCCTGAAAATCGTTTTAAAAAATTCAATTTTATTAAAAATGTCTAATCAAGAGACACGGCAGCGGCTCAACGCCAAGTATTAAAAAAAAAGCGTAGCGCGAGCCCGCCGCACTCTTATATACAGTAAAATAGGGGTTTTCTGACGTCACAGAAACGTTGAATCGTTTTTACGGAAAAACGGGGCGACAGAAAAATTTCATATTGAAATTGAATTTTCTTTAATTTTTTATCTTTCGAATGGTCCTTGGTAGAACAGAATCCGTTCAGCCAATCCTGAAAAATCTGATATTGAATATTTTGGTCGCGAGATCCGGTACGCTTTCTGTTTTCTCAGAGTCAGAGAGGCGTAAGTCGCGCTTGTTGACGCTTGGACATACGCCCTTTGCGAGACTGGTAGACGTTTTTGGCCTGTGATGTCACGCGCTCCACTGAACGCGGCTACCCCCACTCTCCGCGCGCCACGGAGCGAGGGAGACAGGCTATATCGGGCCTCTCTTGGCCTCTACCACCGGCGCGTCTATACCGCTGTCTCTCTCCCTCTACCGCGTCGGCGCATCGTGCTATCTCTCTCGCTCTACCACGTTCACTCTATTCTTTGGATTTCTCTTAATTTAAAATCAAAATCAATAAAAACATTTCATTTATCCAGTAGCGCCAGGATTTTATTTAACCGATTGATCCAGTATCTTTAAGGGTTTAACCGGGGGTCATAACGTATCGTAACGTGAGGTCGTAAATGACCCCAATTTAGAAAAATTCATATTTCTGGTAAAATTTAACGAAAAGGGTTCAACTTGGGCTCATTCCTTTCGTTTTTTAATGCAGAATCATGTGAGCCTGGGGCGTTTTTGCTCCGAATAAAAGCAATAGTGCAAAATGCGATGAAACCGTAAAAAAATAGGAGAACAAAGGGAGAAGGGTGAAATCTCGCCGGAACTTTTTTAAGCGATTGCCGAAAAGTCTGGACGGGATTTTTTAAGGGATTAATCAAGGATCTTGCCAGGACTTTTTGAAGGCTTTTGCCAAGAGTCTGAACGAGACTTTTTAAGGGGTTGAGCGGCGGTCGCGACGGAAGTTTTTCGAGTCTAGAACGGTCACTCCATTTTATTTGTTGTATTCCGGTAACGTGGGGTCATAAATGACCCCAGTTTCGAAAAATTCATATCTCTGGTAAAATTAAACGCAAAGGGTTCAACTTGGGCTCATTCTTTGCGTTTTCTAATGCAGAATCACGTAAGCCCGGTGCAATTTTGCTCGGAGCAGAAAATTTGGTCGAAAATGCCATCGAACGATAAAAAAACGAGAGAACGAAGGGAGAAAGTCGCGAGGAAGAACCGAAAAATCTCGCCGGGACGTTTTTGAGGGATTGGCGAAGAGTCTGAAAGGGATTTTTTAAGGGGTTGACTGGAGATCTCGACGGAACTTTTTTGACCCTAGAACGGTAATCTTATTTTATGTGTCCTATTCCGGTGACGTGGGGTCATAAATGACCCCAATTCTGAAAAAATCATAATTTCGTAAAATTCAACGAAACGGGTTCAACTTGGGCTCATTCTTTTCGTTTTTTAATGCAGAATCACGTGAGCCTGGGGCAATTTTGCTCGGAATGACAAAAGTAGTCGAAAATGCAATGACACGATAAAAAAAAACGGGAGAACGAAGGGAGAAGGGTGCGAGGAGGAACGGGAAAATCTCGCTGGGACGTTTTTGAGGGATTGGCGAGGAGTCCGGACGGGATCTTTGAAGGGGTTGACCGGGGATCTCGACGTAAGTTTTTTGACCCTAGAACGGCAACTTTATTATATGTGTCCTATTCTGGTAACGTGGGGTCATAAATAACCCCAGTTTTGGAAAATTCATATCTCTGGTAAAATTTAACGAAAAGGGTTGAGCTTAGGCTCATTTTTTTTGTTTTTAATGTAGAATCACGTGTGCCCGTAGCAATTTTTCTCGGAGTAAAAAAATTAGTTAAAAATGTGATGAGACAATAAAAAAACGGGAGAACGAAGGAAGAACGGAGAAATCTCGCTGGGACTTGTGAGACCGGTGGTTTTAAAGGGATTAGCGGAGAGTCTGGACGGGATTCTTTAAAGGGTTGTCGGGGGATCTCGATGGAAGTTTTTTAAGGGATCTATTCAGAGTTCCATCGGGATATCTTTGGGATTTTTAAGGAATTGAACAAGGATCTCAATGGGAGTTTTTAAGGGAGTAATCAAGAATCTCGCGCGAGACTCTCATAAGGGATTGCCCAAGAGTCTGGACGGGATTTTTTAAGGGCTAGACTAAGCGTCTCTACGCGTTTGTTATAACAGATTGGCTGAGAGTCCGGACGGGATTTCTTAAGGGGTAGAGTAAGAGTTTCGCCGAGGTTGTTTAAACAGATTGGCCAAGAGGCTGGACTGGATTTTTTAAGGGGTTAATCATGACTCTCGACGAGATATTTGAAGACATTTACCACGGCTGTCGACGGAAGTTTTTGAAGAGATTTGTTCTCTCCAGAACAATCAACCAGAACAAATAATCCCTCTACTACTAAGAAAAATGTTGATAAATATTCTGCTTCCCAAAAAGAAGTGAAATCCGTGGAAAAATACTTCATAAAAGTAAAATAAAAGACGCCAAGTATTAAAAAGTCGCAACCTCAGTTGGAAAGTTTTTCTTCACTGCGAACCATTTTTGAACCTTGATAAAAATCTCAAAAATTGTGAAACTCAATTGACACAAAAAAAAATCAAATCATTGCAACATAGCCAAGCATTCATAAATGAATGAATTTTACAGGGAAACGTACACCCTGAAGGCATTCGGTTTAAGGGTTTCTCTATCCCGAATTGAATTCCCCGAATATCAATACTATTATTGGGTGTGTTTAGAGCAACTCTAAGTTGAGCAAGTTGAGTTTCACAGGAAACGATACATAAAAAGGACACGTTTGCGTACAAGGGCACGCGTACACGTACACGTACTTACCGGACGAATTGACTGCAGAGATTATACAAAAACTTGGCGTGCATGGTTTTCAAAAATAGTTTCGGGAAGACAAGATAATCGAATGTACCAACCAGATTAATGATCATCCCGTTTTTCGTCTATGATAAAAGAATTTTCATTCTTGGATAGCATATGTCAGTTTGTATTGAAGACTTGAAGACGAACTGTACGAGAAAAATAACAGTTTTTTCTAGTTAAATTTCATGAACTCTCCCCCCCTTCAGTGCTCATCTCCGCCTCGCGCGCTTGGCTACGACTCGTCCTGAAAACAGCGCGTTCGGCGTTAAATGTGCCATTTTGCCTCTTTATTAATCGATCATCCTGTTTTCCGTCTATGATGAGAGAATTGTCATCTTCGGATGGCATAAGTCAGTTTGCATTGAAAACAAGCTGTACGAGATAAATGACCGTATTTTCCATAGTTAAATTTCACGAACTTTTCTCCAATTGAATATCACCCGTTGAACCCCCTGCTGTGAATTATCCTATGCACTGAGGAAAGACAGTCAACACCGAACGCGCTGTTTTCAGGACGAGTCGTAGCCAAGCGCGCGCAGCGCGCGAGGCGGAGATGAGGACTTAATGTACCCCAACTGTTCCGCGCCCCCCTCTCAGCGGCTTCCCCAGTACGTGTAAATATGGATGAGGTATTTCTTCGCCGAAATTATTTTTGAAAACCATGCACGCCAAGTTTTTGTATAATCTCTGCAGTCAATTCGTTCGGTAAGTACGTGTACGTGTACGCGTGCCCTTGTACGCAAACGTGTCCTTTTTATGTATCGTTTCCTGTGAAACTCAACTTGCTCAACTTAGAGTTGCTCTAAACACACCCAATAATAGTATTGATATTCGGGGAATTCAATTCGGGATAGAGAAACCCTTAAACCGAATGCCTTCAGGGTGTACGTTTCCCTGTAAAATTCATTCATTTATGAATGCTTGGCTATGTTGCAATGATTTGATTTTTTTTTGTGTCAATTGAGTTTCACAATTTTTGAGATTTTTATCAAGGTTCAAAAATGGTTCGCAGTGAAGAAAAACTTTCCAACTGAGGTTGCGACTTTTTAATACTTGGCGTCTTTTTTTTTACTTTTATGAAGTATTTTTCCACGTTCAGCTTACAGAAAATAAGCTGAAAATAAGTAAAAACTATTTTTTTGCTGTGCCCTTTTCAACGTACAACGTAGAACGTGGTAGAAGAGCGTAGTAGTAGTAGAAAAGTACACCATATTGAAAACAAAAAAAAAGACCCTAATTTTAATATAAAAATCAATTCATTCCAATTTTTAGACTTTTAAACCAAAAAAAAAATGTAAGTTCCGTTGATTAAAATTAATAAATACTACCACATAAAAAATTTAAATAATGATATTGTGACGGTCTGGCAATAATGGAAAGAATAGAGGTGGCCCTAGCGCAGTGGTTAGCGCTCCGGACTCCGACTCCGCGGGTCCCGGGATCGAGTACCACTCGGATCACCTTTTTATTCGCTCATTATTGCTGGACCGTGCCTCGTCACAATATGCAAATAATTTTTTCTTGTGAAAATATTAAAAAACGAATTTTAAATGATATTGACATGTTGTTCATTTTACATAAAGAATCATTTGACATTTTGTATCATTAATATAAATATTTTTCATCAGAATATTGATTAAATCAGAAATAGTTTTTATTTTTATATAAAAACATTACTTTAATATTTTCGTGACTATCTTCGAGGCTGTCTCCACGAATATCGCAGCTGGTCTAGGGATTTTACACAAATGTCACCCGTGTACTCAGTAGAAATCGATAGTCCTAAGTTTATTTACACAATCAATTGTATTTGGTTCACATTCAATAAAACATTTGTTAGATTTCCTACCGATATAGCGGAACTGTACTTGAGCCTTCAATAACTTTGGTTTATTTATAGCAATCGGCATGGTTATAATATCTGATTCATCTATCATTTAGGAAAAGTATGATGTTGCTCGTTTATGAAAATATCTTGGTTTCTGAGCTATGGAGACGAATCCCATACGAAATTTGATTTCTCCATTTAGTGTTTGACATTGTTTGACCGAGAATTCTTTCGCAATAGAGTGATTCATCTCCCGGTGTCGATAAGGGAAGCTGAACCTCCTCCAAAATCTGCTATTCGAATTGAGCTCTACCGCTCCACCGATTTCACAATAATCTGGGATTCTCAACAATAGAAACGAATCCTTTGCGAAATATAATTTCTCTATTTAGTGCCCGACAATTTCAAACCAAAAATGGAACGACAACAGTTGCATTCATCTCCTCGTATTGATAAGAAAAGCTGAATGTCCTCGAAAACTTGCCATTCAAACTGAGAACGGAGATCGCTTCAACCACTCGAAGTTATCTGGAGAAATTTGATTTTCGTTTGAGAATTTATTGAAAAACGCAATTTTTTCGCTTCCTCATAGAAGGAGCTACGTGTCAGTGAAATTTTTTTCCCATTTGTCAATGTCAATGTGCTTAAAATATCCCAAAACATCGAAAATTCGTATCTAGAAAAAATGTCCGGATGTGTATGTGTAGGTGTGTGGGTGCGCGTGTGTACGCGCGCGTGAGTGTGTGCCTGTGTGTTCCGGTACTGTAACATTCAAACGTTTATAACTCGAGAACGGTTTAAGCTACAGGGCTTCCGTTTTGGACAGATGTTAATCCATGCGAGCTCTTCATTCTCTGAGAATTTTGTCAGAATTGCTAAAAAAAATAAGAATTCTATGCCATTTTAAAATTTCAAAAAAAGGCTGTAACCGTTCTAACTTCCGCGAATTTTAAGATTTATTACTAATTTTTTTTTTTTTTTTCAAATAGAGTATCGTAATAGGCAGGTTGCTCTTGAATTTGGGAAAAATCGGTTGAACGATTTAAACGCTATGATTTGTCAAATTTTAATTTATTTTTCCAACCGCTCTAATTTCTGCAAATTTTGTAAGATATTGTGTATAAGTCTGTACTTTCTTTTTACTTACAAAAGTCTAAGACAATTCTCTATCTTCTCAGACTTCATAGAAAAACGTTATTTTTAGTGCGAATCGAGGTAGAAGGGAATAATGGTATATTGGCGTGCTATGGAGGAAATAAGGTATTTAATAAAGGTCCAAATAAGTATTTTTGTAATTGTACAAATTGTTCATCGTATTATATTCAATATTTCCTTGATCATGTGAGCCGAGATCTCGGTCCCCCTTGAATATACGGTCATTCCGTCATCACAGTTCCGAAATGAATATTGAAAATAAAAAAACACGATTCAGTCAAAAATCACGAGAGTTGTACCGCAAACAATCAATACCTATACATTTCGATTTTGTTATGACAGCATTTCCAGTCTTTCAACTGCTATACGATAAGCTCCAGAAAGCCGTACCTAGTGAAGCAATTTCTCGAAATGACCACCACCCAGTTCGATGCATAGGCGGGCCCGCTTTATTTGGCAGATGCAGCATCTCTCCAGCATGTCCGGGGTTACGGTCTGGAACGCTATTTCGATTCGAGCCTCGAGGTTCGCACGATCCCTTACTGGCTGCCGATAAACCAAAGATTTAACGAGACCCCACAGGGAGAATTCAAGTGGATTTAAATCCGGTGAACGCGGTGACCAATCTTGAACCCCTCTTCGTCCGATCACCTGGTTTCCGAACATCTCGCGAAGCCTTGCTCGTGCCAAAACGCTGGTATGTGCCGGAGCACCGTCTAGTTGAAAATGCGATGGGTCCAATTCCGCTCGGGTCATGCCAACGCGAAAGCAAAGTCTCCGGAGATACCTCTGGAGAAATTGGCTGTATCGCTCTGCTGTGAGCGTTCCATCCAGTTGAAATGGGCCTATCTGAACGACGAAAAATATGGAAAAATATGAATCTGTAAAAGTTTATAATTTACGCAAAAACATGGAAAAATATGAATCTGTAAAAGTTTATAGTTGACGAGAAAACATCGAGAAAATTCCTTTTAATACTTGGCGTCGAGCTGATACCGCGTTTGTAGATATTCGATACTTAAAAATGACGAATCAAAACGAACTATACAGTTGAACTCCAAGAATAAATCTTTTTACAGTTGCTTACGATACAAAATAGTGGTTTTGCTGTCAAGTTACAAGGAAAAACTCTGTGAAATGTACGGTTTGTTCCGATAGTTGTAGCGACAAACAAAAAGTTTATAGAAATATCTTACCAAGCGATTTCCATACATTCCAGCCCACAAATTGATTGTTAGAAACCGACGTTAATGGTTCCTCTCCATCGTAACATTCAGGTTTTCGGTACTCCAGTGGTGGAAGTTCCGAGTATTCCAGGTCCCGTCGCGTCCAAATGAGGATTCGTCCGGGAAAATTATCCGGCTGACAAAACCTGGATCTGCTTCTTCCGAATTGATCAAGAATCGACAGAACTCAAGCCGTGCCGGATAATCTTCAACATGCAAATTTTGCACTCGCGTGTAGTGATACGCATCTTGACCTTCGGCTTTCATCGTTCTTTGCACAACACTGTAACTCAGTCGAAGTTCTCTCACAATTTGGCAGAGGCTGAGTGTCGGGTCATCCCGGAACTTAGCCAGAATCCTGTGATCATTTCTTGGCGTTCGAGCCGTTCGTGGTCTACCCGAATTTTTTTTGTTGGGTAGAGCACTCGAAGTTGGAATCGTTTCGCTTACCGTCAAAGACCGATCGATGGTACAGTTTTTGGGGATACGAGTATCTGCACCGTCGAAATTTTTTCCCTCCCGCGAAAAACGATTCCGAGAAGGCTAGTTGAGAATGACATTAAAGCATTCGAAACAAATGGACGATGCTTCGGATTCGTTCGTTTTACTGCAATATTGAATAGTCAATGATCGAACTCCAGCCTCCCACTCCATCTCCGTCCGCACTCGGCCTCCAGCTTCGGGCGCAATACTTCCCCATGAGACCGGAAGCGAATCCGAGATCCTAAAAAGGTCGAGCACTTTTCAAACAGGTATTGCTGGAAGGAACCACTTCGGTGGTGGTCGGATTCGTTCCACTGATCGTCAAAACCCGATGGATTTTACGAGTTTTGGGGACGAGAGTATCTGCGTAATTGACTTTTTCGTCTTGCGCGGCGAGACACGAATCCGAGAAGGTTACTTTTTATTTCCAGTGTAAATAGGATTTTTGCATTACTGCATCCATTTTCCATTTGTTGGTCTATTCGACAAGGCTAATTATTGTTAATGTTCAAATTCCATCATTATATCAAATAATTCAGTTTCATCATCCTATCTTGCAACTGCTATTTTGATTATTCAATTTTGAAAAGAGGTTAGAATCCAACGACTCAAAAAACCCCTGCACATGGAGTTTCATCTTTATCCCGGTACTTCGAGCTTTTCAGTCCGTCATATTGGATCCGACATTTCGAGTTTCCAAATTTCGAGTTCATATTTGTAACCAGTGACCCTGAAAACCCCCGAGTACCAACTTTCGCTTTCATCAAACAATTTTTGTATTTGTGGTCCACCACATTGGATCCGCCATTTTGGATTTTCGAATTTCGACTGCCGATTTGTGCACAGCGACCCCGAAAACTCCCAAGTGCAAACTTTTGAGCTCGTCGCACGTAAAGAAAAATGCGTGCTCCGAAGGGTTAATAGCGTGGGGGTGGCACATTCCCTAGATTAAAGGGAGATAGCCATAAGGGAGAAGAAGAAGAAGAAGAAGAAGGGTTAATAGCCTTTTTGCTTAATGAAAAAAAATCCAGAGCATTCCGAATAGTTAGTTGATAAAAAATCATTCGATTTTGAAAAAAATCCTCAACTTTGGCTGAGTTGATGAAAAAAAACTAATATCTCGCATTTTTATTATTATCGATGTTGATAATGTCATTATCATTATCATCATCATGACTAGGTTATTTTTATTCGTTCCATTATTGTTATCATTGTTATTGTTATTAGTTGTTTTGTTGTTATTATTCTAGTGGTTGCTTTTCTGAAAATAATCATTATTTCTATTGCTTTACAACATTAGAAGAAAAAACGTGTTTTACGAGCTCTTCTCCCCGATGCATCATTATTCCAAACAGAATCATTATGCATTGTTTTAAACGCGGCATGTCTTTCGTCCTGGGCGAAAAATTTTGTGATCGAGCAACGCAAAATCACGAGCCGTCATATTAGTTCGTACATACAATTCTTTATGCTCCTGTCGACTGATGAGATTTCTGACTATTGTACGAACAATCTTCTAGCCTTCAATTCTGAACAGTTTTACATTCTGCATCAAAAGGTTCAATGAATCTTTTCGAAATCGTTCGCTTAAATCTTAGCTTTTTCGTATGGGGCCAACTTCACTCGAAACAGTAAAAATCTTTTGCCCGGACGTGCGCAACGGAATACAAATTCCCTAAGCAAACAACGACACTTTCATGGTATGGCCTAACTTAGCCCCCAAGTTTGACACTCCTGAGGCGTCTTCAAGCATGGCGGAATGCGGTCTTCTCATTGGTTCCAACAACTTGAATTCTTTAGCTTCCCATTTGAATTCTATTGTGAAGTACAAAAAAACCCTAAGTGGTTTTTCTTAAAATAGTGTCTTGAACTCGGCATTTGGCGATTCGAAGGTTTTTTTGAATCACTCTGTATATAGTCAAATTTGTTGGTATTTTTATTTTTCTTACAATACTTGTAATTAAGATAATAATAATAATGAATAGACTGATGAATCATAAGAATGGATTGAAAAGGGGGAAGGAGAGTAGAGAAAATAGAATGCCTTGACGAAGGAAGCTTTCCGCAGCTTTAAATCGCGTCGCCTGAAGGTCCGTCGACTCGATGTAATTTTCACTTCCGGGTTCACCAGCCCCTTTTATCTCTTCGTTCAAATTTTTCTCGCGAATGCTTTTCGTTGTTTTTTTTTTAATCTCTCTATATATCTTTCTTGTACATAGTAGCGCGTAATTATCAGAAGAAAAAAACGAACAAAAAGCAACTTCACAAACGTTCGAAGAGCAGGCGTCGCCAACTATGTAATTATTAAGTATTTACTCGATAAGAATTAAGTCATTCGGTTGCATTCAATTTTTTTTGTCTCTTCCTCTCATTCGCTCTATCCGTAAGTCCGCAAGTTCTTTGATTTGTGCCCCAAGATGACTTGCGAGGCGGAACGTGAGGCGTGACCGGACGGGAAAGAATATTTGTCCAGACTCATGACAGGAGAAAAATTGGAAAATGAAAAGAATTACCCTTAAAAAAAAGCAGAAAGTTAACATTGTTAAATGACGTGTAGCAACGTGAAAATCCAGATTTTTATAGGAATGTACGATTTCCGTAAAAGACGGGTTTTTCGAACAATCTCTCGCAAATTCTTGGTGAGCTTAGAAGAGCCGTAACAAAAACAATGGGGAGGACAATATCGACCCAACTAAGGCGATGATGATCGATGCTTGGTTTTTCACTGTTATTACATACTTTACCTGAACTGTTGTCAGATATGTCTGAACCCGTTCCAAGAGAAGAGGTCACAGCATGATAAACACCCTCTCCATGTTGCTCGAAAAGTGATGACATCATTTCGCCAATACTTCCGTTCGATTGGATAATCGAGTTCCATGGAACTATCGAAACCCTGGAAAGAAATCGTAATTCCATTTTAGTGAAATTCATGTTAATTTTGGAGATTTTTTCAAAAATGGCATACATGTGAAATTCATACGAATCGGAAGAATACAAACACATATTCACCTCTACAACAGTCAGAGAACGCCAACGGATTCGGCTAAGGCATGCGGTGTTCAAAATGACCTCCCTCCTGCTCGCGACACTGCTCCAATCTTTTTTGAATATTTTCTCTTGTACGCTGGAGTATGCGCACAGTAATCGTGCCGAGAGCAGCCCGAATCCGATCTTTCATATTTTCTTCTGTTGTAGGAGGGTCTCGATAGACGAGATCTTTGACCGTACCCCACAGGAAAAAATCGAGCGGGGTAAGATCTGGAGATCTCGCCGGCCAGTCGACCGTCCCATGAAGTCCGAGTATTCGATCTGGAAACCGTTGACGAAGAATAGCCATTGCTTCTCGCGCTGTATGGGCAGGGTGTCCGTCCTGTTTCCACCACATCCTCTGCCTAACATGCAAAGGCACATCCTCCAAAAGGTCAGGCAGAGCGTCGGTGAGAAAGTCTCTGTACGTCTGTCCGTCCATAGTTCCATTGAAAAACCAAGGACCGATGATGCGATCGTCGAGAATGCCAGCCCACACATTCACTCGCCATTGCTGTTGCCTCGGTACTTGAATTGCCCACCGAGGATTCTCCGGAGCCCAATATCGGGTATTCTTCGGGTTAGGCGTACGTTGATTCGAAAATCCCGCCTCATCCGTGAACAGGACAATCCTTAAAAAATTCCGATCTTCAGCCAGCCTCCCGAGGGCCCACTGACAATAGTCCAGGCGGGCTTCGGGGTCAAATTCATTTAACTGTTGCACTTTCTGTAGTTTGTAAGGATAATTCACCGATCTTACAATTTTTCGCACTGTCTCTCTGTTAACGCCTGTGGGAAAAATAACACAATTTTTCATATTGCGACAACTATCTAAATCGATTTTAAAAATGTCGAAAGTTAAGGATGTGTACCCATTATTTTGATTCACATATTTTTTGCCAAAATTGAATTATCTGATGGAGTCAGTTCCGCATGGATGTATGGAAAAAAAGACCACTTTCACCGGTGTTTTAAAGCAGATAATTGACATTTAAGATTACATTCAAGCCTGTGTTATTTGTACTGGAAATTGATTGAATAGCAAGAAAATGCTAAAATTTTTTTCGTTCCACCGTCCTTTCATAATTAGAAAAAGTATTTTCATTGAACCGGACCGTTTCAAATCGCGTAACTGTTTTCGATACGGTCGCCATTTTGTATACAGAAGTGTCCTAACGTTGCAAATTCTCTCTCTCTCTCTCTCTCTCCCTTTCCCTCTCTATCATCAGATCTGGTTCTTTTGTGAAAAATAGTAGGATAGCGCGCGTTTCAAAAAACATATTTATTCCATTATTGGAAGTGAGTTGATTTGAAAGTAGATGTTAGAGATTTTACCGTTGGTGGCGGTAGTACTTACCGCCACCAGTGCAAACAGGACACCTTAAGATATAGTTAGATGACGATTATATCCCCATTCAATATCGGGAACTAGTAGATATTTACGCCAAAAGGTGGTCACTGGGTGGATTCTACCCAGTGTGACCACGAAGGGTTCAATCATAATTCGTACAAAATCAGTTATGGCCGTTATTTGGTGCAAATGAAAATAAACTAAACAAATCTAATAGATGTACTGCCGATTCGACGTGGTACACATCCTTAAATAGTCCGAAATTATACGAATGAAATATTACCGAGATCTTTGACCAATTGTCTCGCGCTTGAAATTGGCTCAGCCGCTATGCGGCGAAGGATTTCCGCTCGAGCCGGCGTCGCAACCGGCCGTTGCCGTGGGACTGGTGGTGGCGTGAACGAATCGTACATTTCCAAATTATCCGATAGCCTAGTAGAAAATTCGTGAAATCTCACTTAAACATTTTGCGATCAAAGATTATCATCAATTTTTTTTAGTTTGAATTTTTTAGAGTTTTGCGACATTTCTCCATGTTGACTTTCAATTTCTTTAACACATTTTCAAATGTTTCAAATCGGATTAGGCTTGGGACGGTTCAAGGCGACTTTCATTGCCGAACGACAACCAGGAATAGTTTAAGATTTGAAAAAGATGGGAGAAATATTTCACGGGCTAATTCTAATTGAGCAACCCTTACAAAATTTTGGATTACTGTATTTTGATAGCAGTTCCATCCATTTGAAATAAATTTCCAAGTTTTCAACAGTCAAATTGTATCGACCATTGTGAACTCCGAAGTTTTGAGGGCCGATTCGTAATCAGTGAACCCAAAAACGCCCGAGAACTAAATTTTACCCGATTCAAATGCGTTTTTGCAATTTCGGCGGCCGTATAGAATTCACCATTTTGAATTGCGAAATTTTGAGGCAGAATAATAATCAGCGACCCCAAAAGCCCCCGAGTACAAAAGTTCATTCCATTTAAATGAATTCTTGCATTCTTGGCTGCCAAATTGGATCCGCCATTTTGAATTCTATAATTTTGAAGGCAGAATCGTTATCAGCGACCCCAAAAATTCCCGAGTACCAAACGTCATCTGATTCAAATGCATGATTGCAGTTTCGGCCGTCATATTAGATCCGCCTTTTTTAATTCTGAAATTTCGAGGGCAAAATCGTAATCAACGCCTCAAAAAACCCTCGAGAACACACTTCCGTGAAAATGTAAATTCATTTTTTTCCCCGTCGCTTGGGCGCTTTCGGCAAAATTGGTCTTGCTGCCCAAGGGGTTAATATTATGTTTGGTTATAATATAATATATTGAATATTATATTATAACCAAATAATTTTCTGAACACAATCGCCAATATTCGCTGTGAAAAGTCTTGGAGTGAACTTATCTCTAAGCTGCAACTGCGACTCTGTTCACACGATGTATTGAACCGATTCGCGATCTTTATAACCTTAGATGGCAGTTTAATTTCAACACAATCTACCGATATGACTAGCGTTGGTAGTATGACTACAAAAAAAAACTACTTAGCGTGTAAAATGTGTGCGAAAAAAATGTGCATTTTTTGTATGCAACAAAATAAAATGATTTCTGCAATGCAGAATAAGCTATAGAGTCGACAATTGTCACGAGCGAAACTTAAAAAATACGGAAAACTAGAACATCTTCCAAAACGCTCTAATTACCAATGTAGTCCAGAAACAATTTTCGGAAATGTCAGAAATAATTGAAAATGCAGTACTCGCTGAAAAGAGTTTCAGAGTGAACTCGCTTATAAATGAATCTGTGAAAAAAACTTCAAAAAAGTAAAAAGAACGCCAAGTAATAAAAGGTCGCATGTTCAGTTACAATTTTCCTTACAGATATCACTTTTCAAAAATAAATCAATCGCACTTTCGAAAAAAAGAAATTGAATCGGAAAAAAATTCCAAGTCCTTGCTTGAAACAATTCAATTTTCGAAAAAAAAAACAGACTTGAACAAAAAAAATCCAATCTCTACAAAGGACCACTGCAATAATTATGCGAAGAAATTTTACGCGTAAAATTCAAGAATTGAATGAGCAAAAAAAAAATTGAAATCATTGGTTTCGGTAGCAGCCACGAATCGGACGTACTGACAATTATCGGTACTATAACAACATGTTGTCAAAGGCACTGCAAAACCAATGTGAAAACTTGGCGTGCATGGTTAAGGGAAAAAGTGAAAAGGGTTGAAAAACTTTCACAAAGTAAAAAGAATTTAACTTTGTGAAAGTTTTTCAACGGATTTCACTTCTTTTTGAAATTCGTTTTAATTATTTTTGTAGGAAAATTGCAACTTAAGAAATTCTCGAACAATCCCTCTCTCTCCAGAGACTCTTGACTAGACTCTGGATAAATGTTTGAATAAATTTTATAATATTTATTACCATACCATAGCATACCATAACCATACCATACCGTAACCAAACCATACCAGTAGTTAGATATAGCGGATTCTGGATACAGATTCCTACTACCGACACTTACCGACTCTACAGTCGAGACACGAACCCCCTTCCAGAACCTTCTAGAACCTTCTAGAACCTTCCAGAACCTTCTAGAACGTTCTCGAAGGTTCGATGATGACGTCATCGTGATGACACGTGTGACGAGGGGGGTGAGAGGGGGGTATTTTTTCGTCACTGACCTTGATGATGTCAGTGACCGTGTTGAGGAGGGGTATTTTTTTCATGACTGACCTCGATGCGTTATGAGGAGGAGGGTGAGGGGAGGGTATTTTTTTCAGGAATTGCGACGTTACGAGGCAGAGGGGTGAGAGGAGGGTATTTTTTCATGACTGACCTCGATACGTTTTACGAGGTAGGGAGTGAGGGTATTTTTTTCTTTTTCTAGGAACGATGATGACGTTGAATTTGCAAGGTCGGTCATGAGGAGGAGGAGGAGGTCTTTCCAGAATGTTTGTCGCTGATGATGACGTAACGGGGGGTCGAAGAATTCGTGTGCGATCCTTCTAGAAGGATCTCACGATGAAAATATTTGCTGTTGCACGTAGGGGATCTGATATCGCGATGCCCGATAGGGAGATGTTGGGTATCAGGTGTTAGACCTTGGAAGCGAATGTTCTAGAGCGATCAAGGTTATTCACATGATTTTTATTGTGCAGTAGGGTGTTGGGGGGGTTATAGGCTAAGTATAAAAGAAAAATTTTAGTAGAATAACAGTCAGTCGAAATCATGGATAAACTAACAGCGGATCAGTTGATGCAATTGTGCTGTTTGCCACCATACTTCTGCTGCTACGAAGATGTCGTAGCTAAGCATTTCGGTGGTGATCCACCAGATTGTATCTACGATTTCATCGATGACATAGAAACGTTTCAAACAAATGTGAAAAAAGTTGATTGTGGACAAGATGAGACGGATAGCAACAATCAACCACTTCTGTGCGCACAGTGCAAAAAATCACATGAAATAATTAAGATTATTGATAAACACGTTCAATGTTTCAATGATGATACTGTTAAATTGATTATGCAATTATTCAAACTGAAATGTAAAATTGAGGCATGCGTCTCTTCAGAGGAAGAACTCTCGAATGTAATATATTCTGTTCAAAATTTGCGTAATCATGTGAAGAATTTGGAAGAGTTTATAGAGATAATACAAATACCTAATGCTAAGGAATAATGTAAACATCAAGTTGAAAAATATTTTTCCAAATAAATTTTATTCATTTAAAACACCTTACACCAGCAAGCTTTCATACATTGAATATGCATGTGATGCACGTACAAAAAAAATTATTCTTTTTCATAGGGTTCAAGTATCCATTTTTTTAGATATTGAACATTTCGTTTAGCACAACTAAGAGAATTTTTGTGATGCGGACATCCAGAATCTTCTTTTTTTCTCAGCTTTCGCAGTGAAGGACAATCCAACATTTCAAGATTGACAATGCGTTCAGATCCTTCCATCAAAAAGTTTGTCAACCATTCTTTCTTCTCTGAACCCTTCACGTAGATAGTTTTAGCATTATGCAAAATGCTTCTGATGATTCCAGTGGCAGCAAAGTAGGGTACAGAACCAAGGTGCCAAGGTATTCCATGGAAATTGCGTGTCAGCCATGCATTTATACATTTGTATTTTGCTGGCAACTCATACCACGGACAAGGTGCTTCGAACAGCAATGTCAATGGTGTGGAATCGGTTAAGGAAATAACTGAAAATTCCTTAAGCACAAATTCGTTGATGGGTTTCCGGAAACCCTGTAGATCAACAACGTACTCCATGTCTTGAACACGACTGGTCAGAGTAGCATTGAACAATATCTTTATAACATCCCCCCCACCATAAACAGAGAAGCGATTTTTTTTATTTTCATATTAATTTCTTAACATTTCCGCTGATTGGATTGTATTCTATTATACGATCGTGTATTATTAAGCAATAAGCTGAGGTTTGAGGTGGAAAAGGAGTTGTTGACTCAAATTCTAATCGAATGTCAACCGGTCCTGATTTCAACGACTCATTCTGTTTTGAACAATCGATAACAATTAGTGGTGCATACTTTATAAAGTCAGATTTGCTCATGAACGGTTCGGGATCCGTTCCATAGTAGAAACCCTGAAAGTTTGTGTACATATCGTAGAGTAGAGCATACTGATTGCGGCCAATGTCAAGATTTAAATTCCCATAGGGATAACTCTGTGAGTTGAGAAAGAGTTTGACGTCTCTGATGTTACAATGATCAAAATGACTCGCATTGTTAGTTGTAATATTTTTTCGTGCTGTCTGGAATCCAACAACGATATAACGAGGCTTTTCGAGTTGCGTAGAGGTTTTTACAACCCACACATGTTTTGTGGTCGCAGGTAGTAATGGGTACTCGTACAATTCCCATGCGCGAAAACCAATGGGAATGGGAGTATCTTTGGCGATGTAGGTTAAGAGTTGAATTTTTCGATGATCAGCAACTTTGACGTACGGTATCATCCATTCGATCTTTGAAAGAGCAATTTTAAATTGCTCCGCTGCAGCATCCCCAATTGTTTGTATAACAGCATTTGTATCGGTGTTTGCACGAGTCAAAATCAACTCATGCTTAGCATTGACAACAATTTTGCGATAATCCTCAGCAAAGCCGAGCAGCATACTCAAAGGTATGGAGATGTCAAAGTAACCATTGCCATCGGTTATCGATGTTTCTTCATCATTCACCCAGCCAGCATTTTCCATAACAGATTTATGATTAGGATTCTGAGAAATGTAATTTTTCATAAGAGTCGTGAGACCGACATTTTTACTTCGATCGATCTCAACAGCATTCAGCTCATATCGAATTTCCTCAAATAAATGACAAATAGCATTGTTGACTAATTTCGTTGCAGTAACGAGCGATTGTCCATCAGCTTTAGTTAATCTACCCGATATATGTAACGAGCTTTTGGATGGTAGTAAACATAAATCCTGATGCTGAACAGCGATACGAATCTCATCGTTGTTGTTGAAAGTTGCTGATGCGAATGGTTGGTGGCCATGAACCTCATAATGCGCGATAGACTCATCGAGGATGATTGACTTTTGTATTCTCAAGATTTCCTCCATGGTACGAAGCAAAAAATTGTAACACAACAAAAACTTATTTTCACTTTACTCGCGGCTTCAGACCCAGGCTCTTTAGATAACGAATGTTTTGTGGTGTTAGCTCCTTGAGAGGTGCTTGACGACTGTTTTGATCTGAACATGGCTGTTCGATTTTATAACTTCTTCTTGTTTCAAAAACAATACCCATTTTTATGATTTCACATGCAGTCTAATCGTAATCACTTCACCTCTAAAATTTACCAATTCTCCGTCCTGATCTACGAGTTTTAGCTGGAGATTATGTATGGACTGTACGGTGATAGGAAGGTAAGTGATATGAGATGGTACTTCAACGATCTTATATCCTGGTGGGACAACAGGGAAAAATTCGTGAATAGTATGTACTGGTTGTCCGTTGATATACGCCCCTGCTGTTATGTTACACTCAACTCGCAGTGAATTGATTTTGAGAATGGCGACTGGTAAGTCAGATGTATGGGTAATATTGGCTTGAAGAACGCGCGGTGTGAACCCTAGAAATCGTCCAATAGAATCGTTCGGTTCAAAATTTATAGCACGATTGCACTTGAGTTCGCTACATAAAGTGTTATTATTAGGCCTTAGCCGAATGATGATGTCTCGATCATGGAGCGCTTCTTGCAGATAATTTTCAATATCTTCAATTTCGTAGCTTCCTGTAGGTATTGTGATAATCTCTTTATCGATATAGAACTTGTTATTCCCCACGTCGATATTGGGAATAGAATTGAAGGTCAACAGCTCAACGAGACCGAGAGCATAATTTTTAAATGGTGACAATTCAATGGGAGGAAAATAATTAGCCTCGAGTATCGATGATGTGCCTGATAGTGTTAGCGTGAACGAATCACCCATCGTGTCTAATGCTTAACTGATACACTAAATCATGTGAGACATTGTTTTATAGTTCTCCGTTTAGAAACTTGAGACACAAGTGTCCACATATTACTGTGTCATAATCTTGATACTGTTTATGATTATAATTTACAATGCTACCAACACCGAGATATTTCATCAGGTCAAGCGGTGGTTGTAGGTTGCCGAAACTGTCGAAATAAATTACTCGATTTCTTTCTTTCTTATATGCAACCCAATGCGTGCCGGGACCTTCTTTATCGTCCAGGTTCACGATAGCCGATTCATATTTTCGAGGTCCACCTTTGGGCATAGCGTTTCTCATAAAAACACCACGAAAATGTAATATTTTCATGTCTTTGGCGAACTTTGATAAATCGTAATCGGTGAGTGCTCGATGTGGTAGCCTTATCCGTTTTTTAAACGGAGACCCATACCATTCTTGTAGGGTTTGAGATACAGTCCTTTACCGAGAGCAATTGTTTCCATTGCATTATTGTGACGTTTACTCTCATCGAGAGCTCGTTTCGCAGAATTGGCATCATTCACAGCTTTAGCAATGCCTGCGGCCCCACCAGCAAGAGCTCCAGTTGCACTCAGTCCGGCAAAAATCGGTATGAGAAAGGGTAAAAAACCGCCAATTTTAGCAGGTACAGGCAGAATCCTTGGTGACTGAATATTCTTTTTACCACCAGCATTCTTTACAGCTGCACGGGCACCTTTTAGAGCCGAATCCACTGCATTTGCACCCGGAAGCATCGAAGCTTTTGCCGCCTTAATAATGTGTTTGAGTGACACTTTCTTCTTCTTCAACTTCTTCTTGATGCCCATACCGAGTTTATTTTTAGCCTTCATGGTATTCGCAACAGCCCACGCCGTTGCTTTTTCACCAAGACTAGCGTCTCTCGCTAGAACACGGTTCCACGCTTTCTCCGCGAGGATTCTATCTGCTGCGTGTCGAGCAGTGAGGTTATCACGATTTTTTGAATATGCGATATCGTGCTCTTTGCACGCAGCGTCAAGCGCATTAATTCCAGGATCACCTCGTGCAAGTCTTTTTGTTAGTTTCGTACCAGGACCGCAATATTGATATCCCGGTACGTGTAGTTCGATGGGAAGTTTGTTGATAAGATCGTTTACGAATCCTTCACCACGCTTATGTGTGATCATATCGTACTGACGAATCGTTCAGAACTGAACAACATTATCTTCAAATATTCTATTTATAGCCTATTTCTTTTTATCACCTACAAAGCCGTATCGTCCAGGATCTACTTTTCCGGAAAATGATTGACTTCCCTCAATCTTTGCCCTGGAAGAGGTTTCAGAAGGAGGAGAGCGTCGATGCATTTCTTCCGCAAATTTTTGTAAACTTTTGCTGATCGGATTGGATGAATCTCTTGAATTATTCATGTTGAACCTACTCATAGAAAGTACACAGTGATACTGAAAAGAAATCTCAATGCAAACTGTATTTATTCACTCCTTTATAAAGGTAACATTCATACATTTGATGTCAGTTACTCTCAAGATGAGGTTCAACGATCAATCAACTAAACTACCTATGCAGAATTTTGACAAGCTTGTGCAACAGAACGTGCGTGAAAGACGTCACGGAGAATTATTGCCGAGCAGTGTACGTGCAGTATTTTGCGGTCCTTCAAATTGTGGAAAGACCAATGCTCTCCTCACTCTCATTACACATCCCAATGGTTTAAGATTTGAGAATGTTTACGTATACTCAAAATCGTTGAATCAACCAAAATACAGATTTCTCAAAAGTTTACTTGAAACTGTTAGGGGAGTAGGATACTTCCCTTTCACAGACCACGAGCAAGTGATTAAACCAGAGGATACTAAACCAAACTCTATCATGATTTTCGATGATGTTGCTTGTGAAAAACAACATAATATGCGAGCCTTTTTCTGTATGGGACGACACAAGGCCGTTGACTGTTTCTATCTCTGTCAAACGTATGCGCGTATTCCTAAACATCTTGTCCGAGATAATACTAACTTACTGGTACTCTTTCGTCAGGATGAAATGAATTTGAAGCATATTTATGATGACCATGTTAATACTGACATGACATATGTACAATTCAAGGATCTATGTTCGGTTTGCTGGAATGAAAGTAAATATGGATTTGTTGTGATAGACAAAGACAGAGCGTTAAATGATGGTCGATACAGGAAAGGTTTTGATTGCTTTATAAAATTACAATCTCCACCAACATGAGCACAGTTGTCCTGTTAACTTTATGGTGTCAATATGCACAGTGCTAAGCTTGATAAAGAGAAAAACGTATTGCGTCAAATCGCAAGCGCGAGCAATGCGATTCGACGAAAACATAAAATATTAAAAATGGGAAAAATTACAACTGAGAAGGAACTGAGTGAAGTCTTCAAACCAGTGGTAGCACCGTTGCAAAAGTTAGTCGATCAGTCAACAAAGTTGGAAAAAATCAAGGAAGAAAAGCTGAAACAAGAAGCGCAGGATGAGCCTAACTTGGAAGAGGTTGATCCAGCTGTGAAGGAGGAGGGAGATTTTGACAACTCTTTCCTCACCGCACATGATGAAAATGATGACTATCAATTACAAGTATCTGATTCATCATCCGACAAGGATTCATCTGTTATGCAAGACGAAACATCACATCCACAAGTGTCCTCCGGTGAGCCACTTGTCCAGCAGTATCTACGAATGTTTGAAACGAGTGAACAAAAACAGCTGGATGACTCGTATGGTGTTCGAAAACTTAGAGGAGGTGTTCTAATGATCGGTGACTCACCTGTAACTTTTGACAACGAGGTCATGACCGTTAAAAATAAGTCTTTTGAACTATCTCCTGGTTTGCTCGAATTGATATTCAAAAAAGCGCCAAACAGAGAGATCGTAACTGCATCAGATATGGACAAATATTGTGCGATCATTACCAGGACGCATGCGCATCGAAAGTATTATAAGCCCAACGAACCCATTCGCACAAAAGGCATTAAATATAAAAATATTATTGCCAATATGCCTTTATCACCGAAACAAAAAATCGGAAAATCTTTACCGCGCTATATGATTGCAAAGAAAGATAGAACAATCGATTATGTTCATTGGGATGACCCTAATGAGCTTGTCAGTAGATTGCGTCTTCTTCTTGCATCACAATCTGCTGGTAACACAAGTCATACAAACGAAATTATTTCTATTATTGAAGAGTTGCGTGAAGCTGAAATTATTTATTAGACAGTTCGCACTACTGAGATTCATTTAAACCATGAGCGTTGACGTGTTTGGACGACAATTATCAAAGAAAAGTGGAAGTGGTCTTCCAGGAAGCCGCGGTCCTCCCGGTGACGGGTTTAAAATTACCGCTGATGGTCAATATGATATAGATAATAGAAGATTGTGCAATGTTGCTGCACCCATCGCGCAAGATGATGCTGTATCTATGAGAGTGATGCAGAGTGCTCTGCAAGAAGAAGTTAGACATGTATATGCCGCAACCACTTCTCTGCGAGATAATATGCACGATCATGAAATCATGTTTCAAGGTCTCGAGACACGATTTAAGGATAATATTAAACGTCAGCATATCGATAGTGGGACCATACAAGATCTCGTTACACGCAACTCGCATCTCATTGCTCATCTGGAAGAGAGACTAAGAACAACTGAGAATGTTAGTTCCAGTGATGAGAGTAGCCTGATGATTCATAGCCTTGAATCCCGTCTCAAAGACAGCATAAAAGATCTTGAATCTGCAACCGAAGCTCAACAAGCATTGATCCTTCGAAATTCTCAAATAATATCCGAACTGAATGATCGACTCGTCGCTTTAGAACATGGAGAAAGCAACGATAGCGGAAGAGCTTCATAGGCCTGCGAGAAAAAATTATCTACGCCGTCATGTCGTAATGCGTGGTATAGATGAGACTTGGCAGGCTGATCTTGTTGACATGTTAGCGTACACTCAATTTAATAATGGTTACAAGTATCTACTGACAATCATAGATATTTTTTCAAAATATGCTTGGGTCGTGGCAACCAAATCAAAAAGTGGTAAGGATGTGACTAATGCTATGAACTCTGTACTGACAAAGGGTCGTGTACCGAAGAAATTGCATGTTGATCGTGGCAAAGAGTTTTATAATAATGAAATGAAAGCTCTCCTTCAACGTCATGGAATCACCATGTACTCAACTTTCAGTAACATGAAAGCATCGATATGTGAGCGTTTTAACCGTACACTCAAGGGTAAAATGTGGAAACAATTTACTCTACGAGGATCGTACAAGTGGATCGACATTGTAGACGATTTGGTACTAGCTTACAATAATACTAAACATCGTACGATTGGAATGAAACCAAATGATGTCACTGTTCAAAATGAAAAAAGTCTTTTGTTGCATGTATATGGAAAACTTCAAAGTAATCGAACGAAAAAAATTAAATTTAAAGTTGGTGATAAAGTGCGAATCAGCAAATACAAGCACGTTTTCGAAAAAGGTTATACGCCAAATTGGACAACAGAAATATTTACCATCAGTCAAGTTGTCAATACCAAACCTGTAACGTACAAGCTCAAGGATTACCAGGATAAACCGATCGAAGGTGGCTTTTATCAGGAGGAACTCAGCATGGTCAAATATCCGAATGTTTACCTTGTAGAAAAAGTTGTGCGGAAACGTGGAAATAAATTGCTTGTTAAATGGTTAGGTTTTGATGACTCTCATAATAGTTGGATTAATGAATCTGATGTATAATTTTTTTATACTAATTTATACGTTCCATAACAGTGTCGAGGAGAAGATGAATTGAAAAAAAGCATTATCTTTTTGTAAAACAATCAGCATACATATGTTGGATAAATTTGTATATACGGTCTTTGAAATAAAATAACAACGATGTATTGAAAAACTTTTTATTTCGTCGTGTACACATACGGCGTTCACTCATTCATTTACACAACCTATAGCCCCATGGAAGCGTGTCCATCTTATCAGGAAATATGATCCGCTTAGTATCTTGCCAGCTCAAGGCTATTTTATTTTGCTTCACGGTGTGAACCTGATGTTTTGTACTCTGAATTAAATTTTGACTTTTCACAAGATTTTTGTGTTGTAAAGCACAATCAAGGTAATCATCAAATGTAATTCTTTTGAGAGTGGACCTTTTGACTCCTTTAGCTCGTTTTTTTTCCTGATCATCACCTAAAATTTTAAACGAATACAATTTTGCTCTTAAACCTATGAACTCTGTCATGATTTTCCCATTATTTTCATCTTTCATCAAACCTATAACTTTTTTATTCACTCGAGGCATTTTGTATACATTATCTGGCGGGTAGTCAGATGTATCGAATTTATCCAAATCTTTCTTCATAGCCTCATATATATCTATACCAGTGAAATGGTATAACAGACTGTCTGTATCGGTATACATTAACTTGGCATGTTCTCCGAATCGATCTTTTATATAATTATAATGAAAGTCATAAATATAACTTTTAGCAAGGTCTAGGATTGAGAATCCAACATACATTGGTTTATTAAACTTAATTTTCGTACGACGGAGTTCAATTATTACCATATCTTTATCAAAAATGGTACAGCTATGAAAATTCGGTCTTGCTATAAGTGATCTTGCTCCATAGCGTCCATCCCATTTGGTAATTAGTTTAACATCTCTGTATTTCCTCACGTTTTCCAAAGTTTTACCAAAAACTGCGTTATTCATGAGTTTGTAAAAGTTTTTTTCAAAATCATTCGTGGATTTTTTTCTCAAATCCGTGTTCAAATCTATATATTTTCGAAGCCATGGCGCCTGCTTAAATTTCAATATTCGATGAATTTTTTTCAACTTCATGCCCAAGCTCAGATATTGCTTCAAGACTTTGTAATGAATGATATATTTTTCCTTTGAAAATAAGGTAGTTGTTAATTTCGATATCTTGGATCCTTGTGGTGTGAAATGCTCTGGGCCCAACGGCAGGTCTTTGTGGATTTCTTGCAGTTCCTGTGGGTATATTAGGTCTACTTCCAATATATAACCAGTGGGTGAATCGTCTGGAACACTAAATACGTCAACGTCTGATACCCATTCAAAACCGGCATAGGGTAAACACTGACTCATAGCTGCTCCATACAAGTTATTTACGTCATAATACATAAGATGAGATGTTTCTTGACTGGGATCGTACGCTGCTCCCATATACTTATTATTCGCTTTAGCGTATCTGTTTGAACATTGAGCTACGCCGCCTCGAATGCCCCTTTCCAAAAACAATAACATATCGATGTCAACAAGCAGTTCAAGCGTTACACCGGTACATTTTAGCATCGCATCAAACGCAAGGCCTGGCGCTGTATAATAGTGTAGAGGATCTAAACTATATGTATTCAAACAATTACGTCTGAAATTCTCGAAAATATCAGCTAAAAGCAGAACATCGGTTTGTAAATACAAGTCAGAGTATTGACCCAAGGTTTTTAAATCAAACTCTTGCCAAACATTACATGCATGTAAATAGTCTTCCTCTGAAATGTTCTCATCATTTAATTGAGAATAAAATTGTTCTCTCGAAGGTAGCTGCTTTTCATCGAGTTTTTCCCAACTATCAACATAATCATACGGGAATACACCTTTTCTGGTTAATAATGAAAATTCTTCAGTACTATTACAATGTTCTCGTGTGATTGATTTTTCATCATCGCTCAGATACGAGGCTAACATTTCAATACTGCTTGACATGAATCTGAACGAATCGATGAATCGAAAACTCATTTTTGTCTTTGCAACATTTTTCGTAAAAGATATATATTTCTCTTTATTCATTGGTAAAAGTTTAACAGCACCCTCAAAGGATGTTGCTAAAGCTTTTACTAAAAAATGAGAATCATATCCTGATAAATTATGGAATATAACGGGAATAAATTGTGCATCTTTGTAATTCAGATTGCAACCTTCATGTGCAGCACCACGAAATTTCCCTGTGAAATGACAATGATCACGGTGCTTGACATCGTCTGAAGTGAATAATCTTTCACAAACATGACAAATTTTTGCGGTATCGAATGATTCTTTCTGTTCGTCACTCAACATTTCCATCGGTACAACAGACTCAAAGTAGGGTTTTAAATCTCGTGCCATTTGGTTCAATTCATTCGTGAACCATTCTACACAGTCTGGTCCACGATAGGTTCTCAATTTAGAAATAGATCCGTCAAAGGCACATTTCAAATAATAAGCTATACTATAAGGAATATGCTTCTGATACAGTGTTCTATCACCCGACTCGGAAATGTTGCTGACA